>DWOX01000166.1:0-12295 GCA_018251315.1 Nastra julia | reverse complement strand
ACATTCCGTAAGGAAATAAAAGGTGGACGCTATTAGCCTCGGAGTATACCTAAGTAAAGAGAAAGTTTTAGTAATTATTTTAATTCAACTAACCTTTACCCGAAGATCCAAATACAGAGTTGCCTAGATCGTTCAAACTGCTCGTGAATTTATCCGCCTCGGTCGCCAACGTGTCGGCGACCGCCGCCTCCGATTCCTTCACACTGTCCTTCACGCTGTCCCCCACACTTGCTAACCTGTCCCCGGTTTCCTCCAACCTTTGCTTGGTTGAACCTTTTACATCCTCCAGTTTATTACCAGCAGATAACTGGAATCCTTCAAACGTATCTTTGACGTCACCAAATAGTTCCTTTGCATTGTCCCCAGCGCTCTGCACGCCCCCTTGCGCCGTACTGGCGAATTCTTTAACCGAATCGTCTAAGCTATCGAAAGTATTCCCCGCGGAGCTTTGAAAGCTGTGTAAAGTATCCTGTGCGGAGCTTTCAAGTCCGTGCGCGTCGTCCTTTAAGTCGGCGAATGTGTCTCTCGTCGAGCTTTGCAGGTCTTCCCAAGTACTCTGCGCGTCACTCGCTGCGTCCTTAGCAGAGCTTTCGACCTTATCGAAAGCACTCAAGGTCGAGTTTTGCGCGTGATCGAAGGCCTGCTTCGACGACCTTTGTAAATCGTTTACTTTGTCACTCGCCGCGTTTTGGACTTCGTGTAATTTTTCCTTTCCAGATTCCTTTGTTTCCTCAAATTTGTTCGTTATTCCGGTTACAATTTCAGCTTCTTTGTTGGCAGCTGCGTTTAATTTTTCCTCAGCCGTTCGTTTGATCTCGTCCGTTGTGTATTCAGCCTCTTGTCGTATCCTGTCTAATTCTGTTTCTGCTGCAAATTTAACGGCGTCTTTAGCTTTCTTCGCTTCGTCTTTAGCATTTTCGACTTTCTGTTCTATCCCTTGTTTAGTACCTTCAATTTTTTCTTTTAGTTCCTCAGATTTTTTGTTCACAGCACCTACGACCTCATCTTTTTTACTACTAACAGCGTCTACGACTTCGGATTTTTTATCGTTTACACTTTGGACTAAATTTTCAGCACCTTCCTTCAATTCTTCGTGTTTCTTTTCTACTGAATTTTCAATATTATCTTTAGCAGCTGACGCTTGTTGTACAAGATCATTAGCAGCATCCTTAGTTTCGGCAACCTTGTCCTTGACTTCATTTTCAATTTTCTCTTTCTCGCCAAAAATGTTGTGAACTAGTCCGGTAAAGAAGTTTTTACCTTCTTTAGTCTTCTTTTTAGCTTTTCCTTTTACTTCTTCAATGGAGTCACCTATTTCACTAATTTTCTCGTTTGTAGCTTCTTTGACGTCATCAACGTTTTTCTCGACTCCCGCTTTTATGGCACCCACTTTATTACTGATTCCATCCTGAACATCGTGCACTTTATTCTGAGTGGCTTCCTTGATGTCTTTTGATTTTTTGCTCAAATCATCTTTAATATCTTGTAGCTTTTCATTAGTCGCATCTTTTACGTTGTCTACTTTATTCTGAACACCCGTTTTGAAATCGCTGGCTTTATTACTTATATCATCTTGCATACTATGTAATGAAGTTGCAAAAGCATTAGCACCATCTTTGATTTCCGATTGAACTTCATGCGCTTCGTGTTTAAGATTGTCTGTGGCATTATCGAGTGCACCTTTCGCATCCGATAACTTATCTTCTCCTCTTAGTTTTAACTCTTCAGCCTTCTCTCGTGCCATAAAATCTAGAACCTGAATTTTATTTTCTGCGAATTCCTTAGCACCTTCCGCTTTTTGCGCAACGTCTTTCAATGTTTCTTGCGTTGATGATTTCGCATCAGCAAGTTTCTCATTGACTGTATCTTTCAAATCAGTAGTTGCTGAATGTACGTCGTCTTTCGCCTTTTGAGCGGACTTCTTCAAATCGTCTACTTTATTACTGACAGCATTTTCTGCACTCTGAGCTTTATTTTCAACATCTAATTTTAAGCTTTCTTTCTTATCTTGGATGTCTTGTACTACTTTTTCGGATTTTTCAATTAGTTCCTCGATTACTTCGTTACTTTTTTGTTTTATATTATCCTTTTCCTTCGCTACTTTTTCAAGACTATCCTTCGCCTCATTTTCAGCTCTTTCAGTGATATCTTGAAGTTTTTCGTGTGCAGCGAATTTGACATGTTCGATCCTGTCAGTTACGTTTGAAGTCTCATCGTGAGTATGTTTTTCGCCTTTCTTATATCTTCCTTCACAGCATCCGTCATAGAATTGGAAGGGGTCTGTGGTCTTGCAATGCAACGGTGTATCGACCGGTTGCATATGTTCGTACTGATGATAAACTTCTTCGGTTATCTTTTGTAAGTTATGAGGCTTGTCTTCTTCATCAACGATTAGTTTAGTTGAATATACTTGACTGTTGATATCATCATCGTCTTTAATGTGTGGTTTGGAATGGAGATCCTTGAACATGTCTTCAACTTTGTCGAGTAAATCTTCGTTGATGATTCTTGGGGCAGGTTTGGGGGGTGATTTATCTTTCGTTTCTCTAGGTTTAGGTTGGGGCTTAGGAGATGATTCTTTGACATCATCCTCTTTATCTTCACTGTGGCTGAAAACATTTTTGACTTTATCCGCGAGACCGCCGAGGAAAGAACCACCTTCAGATTTCTTTTTGCCCTTTTCTAACGTATTCATTGGCGTTTTATCCTCATCTGAATCGAAGGTGGCTTTAGTTTTGTTTGAGTCTACGTGAACGGAATCACCGTTAACTGAAATAAAAATAATATTGTGTTAGTCTAACTATTACTATAGACTAATTCTTTTATCGTGCTATGCCATTTGACTGATGGTGGGGATTAAGATTGCCGATTAAACGCTATGTTTTGCGAAGCTTTGAATGTAACAATTTATATTTACCTTGAGGTTTGGTCTCCTTATCATCCTTGTCCTTTTCTGTGTATTTTACGTCACCATTTGCAATTGACTTAGCCTGTAAATGAAAAAAATCGAATAAGCTGCATTTTCATTTTACACTTATTTCTTAGACATTTATAAAGTAATTTGTCAGCCACAATACAAGGTGAATATCAACTTTATGCTTTCCACGTTAGGTCGAAATTCGTAAATTTACGAGTAAAGGATAAAAATTAAAACAACTGCGAAGAACTATAATAGTCGTTGTATCTTACATGTCCGTTAATCTGTGGCTTGTCGTGTTGTCGTGGCAGCGAGCCCGGGCCCGAGCTGTTGTTGTGGTCGCCCCAGTGGAAGCTCAGTTCGTCTTTCAACGCGTCGAATCCTGTACGAAAATATATACAAATAATATTTTTAAATGATTTTCCGGCGTCACTAAACCCTATTTAAAACTAAACCTACACGTCAATCAATCTAACTTGTAGCGAATAAATTAGGCACATCAAGCGAAGTCGCGGTCGCAAATTAGTCGTCGCTTTGTGCAATCAAGCGAGCCCTTCTCCTAATGAATATGAATACGCTCAAATACGCTCGCTCGAGTCGACGCAACTCATTATAGTGGCGAACACGCACACCGAACCGAATTATATTCCATATATTAGCACAAGGTTTAGTTTAGCAAAGTCACTTGGTATATGAATTTCATTGAGGAATAGGAAAAGAAACAATTTTTATATTTACTTAAGACTATTGCCTGCAGGAACATTGATTTAAAAAGTAGAAATTTGGATTAGGCCAACGTTTTGAAATTCTTGACGTTTCTCTAGTATAATATTCAATGTGTAATAGGTACATAAAAAATCCTTTCTTTTGAATCACTATCTATCATTGAAAATCACATGAAATTCGTTGCGTATTTTTAAATATTTAGACACCGGAAAGCGATTGTATTTTTATACTTTAACATGTAAAAAAAAATTGAAACATAAGTATCCATACTGAACAATAGAACTGTCGATAAATATGAATATTAAAGCAAAGACCTCATCGTAACAATTGAGGATAATATTGCAACGGCGGTGTTACACAATCCTGAATCCTAGATGAAATGCACAACTAGAACAACTCAATTATCCTATTTCGACAAGACAAAGAGATCCATGTTGCAGGAGTAGATAAGTCTAATTTAAATTTGAATAAAACAGTGCTAAATTGTACTAAATAGTTGCATAGTACTAAAATTGTATCAGCAGAAGTCAAAATTAACATCTCTGCTCAGGTCATGCAAGATATTAATGGCTCAACCTCTGCAAAAGAACGAACTAATCTTGATTATAAAAGTTCTAAATGTTTACTGTCTTAAATATAATCACAAAAAACTCCTAGAATTAATATATAACGTCAACAATCTACATCATGACATGCTTTACATCGTAACAAAGAATTCACGTCCACATTAACAAAGCAGTAAAAGTCTTAACCGGAACAAAGCCTCTTAAAGCAAGTTAACCTCCAAACGTTATAATTGCATCCGAATTATTTATCTCCATGGCAATAACACGATAATGGCTATGAACCAGCGTCACACAATCACCATAGACGCGATTATCTCGTTCATTACTCAGAAAACACGAAGTCCTCGCTTTCCGGCCAAATTGTACCGACAAAAGTCCGAAATGGCGGAACACAAGCGGGTTCCCATGAAGTCATAGATAATATTCATGATAGTACAGTCGTAACAATTAAACGTAGCGTGGCTTAGATAAAAAAAAAATGTCAGTAGAACCGGTAGCGAGCGTGCCGCTAATATTAAAGAGGTCGTTCCACACGACAGTACAGTCAAAGGTAAACATTTGTTGTTTACGACCACCGGATACGATGTTGTTGACGATCATGATGATATATTTTATTTTTAAGCTGACAAAGATGCGTAGGAACTTGTAATTGTAAATCAATGTGAAGTTAATGTTACTGATTTAACGAAAATTTAACTTTTTGGGGCGGATGCTGTGGGTGTTTTGGATGCTAGAAAAATGTCCAAAGTCAAAAAATTATGTAACAAAATTTTATTTCTAGAAGAAACTGATAGTTTTTTATAGTTTTTTTACATGCTAATAAGTAAGTGATCATGTTTTTTATTATAAAAAAATATACTCACTTCCTAGGTATGATTTCTGAAAATCGTGATCGTGTGGTATAAATTATAATTTAAATCCAAACTTAACAAAGGTTTACACGTTCGTTGTAAAATTAAACCGATGTTTATCTAATAATGCGGTATTAAATTCGTGGGCCTCATCGCACGTGCACTAGTTTTAACGAACTGACAAACCTTTCTGGTTTTGATAAAGGATGATATCAGCTTGGTCTTCACTTTATGATATTTAACTAGGTTTCGTAAAACTTAAGTTAGATATTACTAAACTAAAATCAATGATAGCTACTTTTAAGTTATTAAGTGATATTTAAGAAAAACATTACTTTTTACGTTAAGATAAAAGACGTGATGTTATATTCTGTCTTGTTCTCAGTTTAAATGTCATAAAACGCTTTGTTTATTTCATCTTAATTGCTATTATGCGCCGGCGCTCATCATTGTCTTAGTTCTAAGTAGTGACATAATCTCGGGTCATATCTGACGCGACGTGTTCACCCTTCAAAAGGGGCTGGACGTTTCCATTGAAAAAGTTACACACTACAGTAACTATATTTCTTTGTACTCGTTACTGTGTTGCGTTAATTTGTTAGCTTCTTCGTAAAGTTTATCTTTGACTTATTTTGTTTACAATGCATATCAAAATACTTTTTTATTTCCTTTCTTTTGCATCAAACAATACGCTAAATAAACCAAGAGTTTTTCTATCAATTCTTATGGTTCCTTCAATATTCAGCTGGAATATAGCCTCGCTAAAATCATTGAGCGATACGCGAGACTGCACAAAAGAAAAAGGATTCTCGCCTCCGTCCGCTATCGGCGACATTATCGGACGCGCCCTTACTTCGATTTAATGTGGGCGAATCGGCCGCGCCTCCGTTTTACATACGAGGACGGATAGTCTGCTGTTTTGATTTTGGCTTAGCCTTATCGTTTGTTTTTATTTTATTATGAAGTGATTTTAGATTTTATTTTTCAGTGTCATACCAATGAAGCGTCAAATAATTCAGGACATTTCTTTAAGAAACATTAAGCTATGATAAATTGTTGTGCATAATAAACAACGCCCGATGACGACAAACTCAGAAAATATTAATACGTATAGTATACAACAAGGATTAACAGCACGCGGTGAGTCTGAAACCAAAGTTTTAACAACAATTCCTAAACTATAATGAGAAAAATATTCATTAAAAAATAATATAATAAAAAACTACAACTGTTAGACACGAACTGGCATAAATTCCTGATTCGAACGCAATTTAACAAATTTCGATTCTCTCGAAATTAAACTCGGTCCCAAAAGTTCGCAGAGGAACGCTCATTTCAAAATCGCTGCCAAAGTTCGCAATTAGTATTGCTCAAGCCGGAAATATCTATGCAGTCCATCAAACCCATTGAAGATACTACAAAGGCAATCAGACATCACGAAATGGTACCGTGGAAATTAAACTGTGCAAATTCTACTTCGGATTCCCCGAATAGCTTGAACAAGTGGCAGAATTACGACCCTTGGCTTTTAACCCTTCTTGTCATTCGTAGAGCAAATTAATCATCATCATTTAAATGCAGCACCAGCCAGATTTGTTTCTCCGATTATGTCACCCCTCTCGTTAGGGGCGAACAGATTTTGAGGACGTGTTTTAATAATTTTGAATGTTAATTACCGAATGAATGTAAAGGTTCCTTTATGTTTTTGAAATATTTGGATTGTGTCGTTGATTCTCAATTTTCGAGGCGATATCGTTTTGTTTACTTTGTGGACGTAAAAGAGTTAAACTTCTTGAGGTTTTTATTATTTTAGTTTATTTTCCACAAGGCAAATTTGAGTAAAAGCTGAAGAAACTTTAATTAATCAAGAGACTTATTATTCGTAATAATTAGTAAGAAACCAATTTCATTTTACATCAAAGTGATTGATCTAATATCATGTACATTCATTATATCAATATGCACTCGTTCTTTGATATTAGCATTCATGCATTGTCAAAAGTAACAATGCCCTACAGCGATCTGTGGGCAGCAATTATTACGTTCATTTGGATTTAGACATTTGGCGCCCGAACCCTTTTGGTCAAGGGTGAGCTTTAGGGTCGTGACGAATTAGCTGTTCTCACTAGCCCCATCAGATTTAAATACATATCAAATATTGTTTGTAAAGATTAAAATGATGTATCTCGTGGAGAATACTTTAGCCGAAGATTTTAAATTACCTCCATCACTTAACTGCTGGCCCTGAAAGCATCATCGGACATACACAGTTACTCTTGTGTTTCTATTTCGCAATGTTTCTTCAATTTTTTTGTTTGTTGTTTAAACGTAGCGTAGTAACTTAGTGCTGTTTAATTTGTAAGAATATCATAACTTTTGTTTCATGCCGTTTCATCTACAATAGTGGATAGTCTCAATTATTACGTTCATTTGTATTTAGGGATGGACCCCTTGACCGAAAGGGTGATAGAGGGTCGTGACTGATTGTCTACTCTTACAGAAAATTTGCTGTATTAATGAATTTAGTTTACAACCTACTCGCAATGTTATAATAGATATGAACTGTTATATGTAGTTATTTAAAGTATCTAAAGAACTTTCATGTTTAAGTGTGGAGTCCTTTTTACGACCGATAAATAATGAATACGTAAAGAAATTTAAGACTTCAACTAAATATAATTTATTTATATTTAACGTATTTTTACGTAGTTAAGGAATAAACAGGTATTAAAAGCATGCTTAATTGTGTCCCTGTAATGTTTCAAAATAATAAATATCAAATTAAACCAACCTTACCAAAACTTATATGAGGGTAGGTACTTGGAAATTTTTATCGGCTCATTAGATCTCTCCCTCTTTTGGTGGAGATAGAAGAAAATGATAGCCAAGATGTTTGCTATATTCCTAATATCTAAGGATTAACGACACCCTTTTAAATTAAACGTGAAATTACTTTCGCAGTCGCAAGCGTTAAGATCATCGAATACGGTTTAAAATATGAGTAGATATTTAGTACTGTAGTAGTAGTGTTGACTTTTGTTAATATAAAATTTATTATTCCCAGCTTAAATTATTCGGTCCTATTGTTCCTCTCTGGAATTGACCCGAACAATACCTTCATAATTTACTTTTCGAGGCATCCTTCTTCTATACGGCAGATAAAGTCGTGATAACAAATGGTAACTAAAATAATAAAATAAACCGAAGCTCTGTAGCGACATATTTCATTAATAAAGACAAAGAAACATCGCAGTATCATACGGACTCACTTCGCAGTGTCCATACGTTATAGAGATAAAACAAAAGATTCGAACCCGTTGAATTTATGCGTTATCGAACTTAGAGTGATGCGGAGTTGGAAACAATGGGCGATCGTGGCGCCCCATGCGGCGATGGACGGCGACACTCGCGCTTTGCATAAAAGCATGCAGTGACATCTATTGTGGAGTAGTGAAAATTAGAAGCTATAGGTCGGCTAGTATAGAGTTATATTAAGTTTGCCACCTTTTGTTTTATAAGTATTGCGATACAATATAATGCAATAACCTTTTATTGTTAACAATTAATTATGGTTCGTACAAAGACAATCTGATATCAAATGAATTAAATATAGATATAGATGGGAGGAATAAAATTTAATCCCAAAAGCAATTTTTTACAGGGCAAAATCATTGTCATTTGTTTTCGATTTCTATGAGAATCCCGAGCCCATAGAGCGCTCATGGTTTAATAGCACACTGATCTCCCCGCAAAACCAAAGTCAGATTTCTAAGATTAAAGAATAGATCCTTACCTAGTCCATAAATCCCTAACCTAATATTCAAAAGTTTACGACATCGTTGCTCATTTTAAAGAAGTGATTTTAAAGTAGGGGGTGATTCGGTGGGGTATTTTGCTGAGAAATATTTTGTCGTCGGTGTTCCGCATCTGGCGACCGTCCAGTCGCTTGATGACAGCTTATGAATATTTCCGCCAAAATTCACCTCTTCTCCATCGGTCCGACGTTTCTTATTTAACTTTTTAACCCAGATTATACAATTGCGTTCGCAATGCGCTATTTATGAATAAGGCAAATTGTAGATTTTTATCGTTATAAAAACCTAGCGTACGCGTGATTGTATTTATCAAGGAATTTGGAATAAATGGACTGATTAAAAAATCTGATATATTTAACCTTAAATTTAAGTCACTGATTTTATTTAAAGTTTTCAATTGCATTAACTATCACTCTTCTTAAAATACTTTGTTGATGTTTTATATGCTATGTTGATATTTCTTGATACATTACAACTTAATTTCCCAAAAATAAAATCCTTAACAATGTTTTGACGCACCAACTAACGGGTCCTTTCACACTAGCGTGTCTACAGCGTAAGTGTTTGCAGAAAAAAGACCCATAAAACGTGTGAACACGTTCCGGTTCAGCGTAGCAATGCTATTATCGTCCAATGTTGCTACTATAAAGTTTTTATGCGTAAGTTGTTCACGACTCGTCTCGCGTCTGCAAATACGTCTTTCCGCTACATGCTGGTAGAGGCTTGCGTTGCGTTATAGAAACGCTAGTGTAAAAGAGCCCATGCCTACGCGGAAGCAAACGTAGTCAAATAGGAACGAAAACGAGAAACAAATGTAACTTCTTTATGTAGCTATCTACTTATTTTCATATACTTACATTAATACCACGAAATGTATCAACGATATCACCGTAAACAAAAAAAAAGTCTTCTAAACAAGCTATCGTAATATTTTTTTTACTTATAACAATAATATTTAAACCTAATTGATGCTTCATGTAATATATAGTACTACCTATACTTAGAACTTGGCAAAACTTTAACTTATAATTTAGAAAGATCAGATAAGAGAACTTAAAACGATTTTCTTCAGATGTTGGTAGCCCGCCAAATGTTTAATTAGGTGTCTGTACCTATCCTCTCCCACTTCACGAAACTTATTCCTTCTTAAAAGGAACGAGTAGTGCTCTCTCCCGGAAATATCTCTAAACGTGCCATTACAGTCAGTGGCCCGTTGCGTGGTTATTTATGCGTCGCATTAAAAACAAAATGATATGCCTTCGCCGCTGAAAATCTAAAAAGAATAAGCAATAAAACGATAAAACCCAAATCTGATACATACTAGGGCCGTAATCTCCCGCAGGGCGTGTGAACGAGACGGCGCTATACATCCACAAAATGAATGCGATGCTACTGTTTCATCTCTCACCTCTATCGGCCGGCGATCTCTGAAGCGTCCTAACTCGTTCTACAATAAAAGAAAATTCGACCTTACTTCCAAGATTTAAACTTCTAATATCGAATGCAGATTACAACAAATGGATTTGAGATTAATATAGTACGAGTGCCACCCCCGTCTCATACCACCCCATTCGGCGCTCAGCATTCAAATAGGAATCGAACGGATGACCAAAACATAATATCGTTGGAAGATTCAGCCGCCATAAATCAAATGAGAAATAATCTGTTTCAGAACGAGATAGTCGCCGATGCCGGGCCACCATAAAAACGCAAAACGGTTTGTCTGATTGAAATCGTTGCGTTACAGGCGGCTTTTTTGTACCGCTATTTCCTTTTTATTTTCCTTGATGTATAATCAATGTGTTAACGGATGGCCGCCAAGCGAGAGCTTCGAGAGTAGATTTGCTACACAAAAGATTCTGATATTGAGTTTGAAAGTAGTTTATCTTTCTTCTTTTATGTTAATGGCACTTTGCGAAGCGTTTGGTAATGGCTCGTGTGAATAAGTGTCGCGCTTTAGTCACACACGTGGAAATACAATTGTATTAAAATGGTTCTAATGCTTTTTTTAATATTATTCCAAGTAGACAATCTGACGTGATAGTTAACCAAGCTCTCTAAATCCACATTGCTAAAATAACCGTTAATGATAACCTACAGGGAAAGCACCTATGAATTAATAACAGGATACTACGTGCTTCCTGTAAGCACCGCAGGGATGCGGAGCAAGTTTTGATATTTAAAAATCATAGGTACATATGAATGTCAATGCCCTGAAGATTGCATATAAAGATATCCTAGGCAGCAAAAAGATAAAGAATTGTCAGTGGCATGTTAGAGTGATGAAGAGGTTGTCCCGAGGATAAACAATAATATGTAACTAGGAAGGAAGATGATTTTAAAAATATCTAATCAAATAGCTTCAAGTGAAGTAATCTAAAAGAAGTAAATTACAGACGAACGAAATTCTCACATTTACTTTTAATGTTTTAACATAAAATAAAACAACCTTAATTTATTCGTCCATTGAAAAGTGTTGATCCTGTAATATATTAAATTAATCCAAACGAACCGATTAGGCCGTCAAATTATAATTTGAGAAATTCGATAAAATACCCAAGCAGATTGCACCACATGTGGTCAACCTGTCTCATAACTGGCACATGCCATGCCTACCTCCGACAATTACCGCGTGAAAAAACATCAAGAGTTTTCAACGGCTCCTTTGAAATTCACCTTTATTAATAGGGCATGACGGTATCAATTTATGCGCATCATGTTTGTCACGGTTTCAACCATCTGTTCCGGATGATAGTTATCGAAAAATTAACAATTTGTTTAAAGTAAATGAACCGAGGTCAACCCGTCGATAAATTACGAGAACGTTTAGCGATGCCTCCAACTTTATGCTTACCGAATGTCACCTTTCCTGTGCAGTGTGTCCTTATCTTCATAATCGGGGATCGAAATTTTAATCAGTTTTTTATTGGTCGTCATGCGTCGGTGGACAGCTGCATTATTACACTGAGAGCAACAATGATATATCTTTAAGAGCTTAATAAGATCTGCAATGTTATTTTTGCTTCAACATTATATTTTTATTGTAATTTCCTTCAAAATGGCCCTGAAGTAAGCGATGATTACTCGGTAGATCTTAAAAATATCATTGACAAGATTATAATATGAACTTATTGAATTATAATATCTGGTGATATAGATGAAATAGCATGTATAGTAATGGCTAGTAGGATTCAACTGCAATTATTGTTACAACCGCTGGAAGAAGATACCAACGATATTTTTTAAGCTAAGAAACCTCTAAGGGTAAATTTTTTGGTCCGTAATTAGCGATCAATGGTTTAAATATTAACTAATGGTTAAATGAGCGTATTATTACGAACCATTTATGGGGCTAATTTAACCATAACTTAATATTTATAATCATTGGTCGTCTTAACTGTGGATCAAAAAACCGACCTT
>DWOX01000165.1:0-12325 GCA_018251315.1 Nastra julia | reverse complement strand
GTTACTGAGTACCAGTAATAACAGTAAAGCGCTCAAAACAAGTAGGAATATTTACTGATTTCTAACTTATTAAAATTCCAACGATAATAAAAGGTTTCATCAAGGAATACTAATCTATATTAACAATAATATTTAATATAATGTACCTACAATACCGGTTTTAACCTTTACAATGGTTATGTTAGTGACAAGGTTTTTTTTTTGTAAGAACGTTACGTTTAACCATGTAATTATCTCATAGAAAATAAAAAAAAAATTGCAACTATCAAGCAATACAATATCGCTGGTCCAGGGCAAAAAAATGTCAAATGGTTCCTCAGCCATAAAAGGTTAAGAACCACTAAGGTAAAGAAATAAAGCCAAAAACGGCACGAGCGCCCTCGGCACCTTCAGTACTTGCCTATCGTAGTGTTGCAATGCTCCAGCGCACGCAGGAGCCTCATAATATATGGTTTAGTCATGTGTACAACCAACGACTAGCAAACGATTAAAATATAGGTGATATTAACTAATTAAATTATTCACGTCATTTGATTATCATATCGGTATTAACTATTGGTACGGTATATGTGTAACTCAGAGACACTAAGTAGATTTATTTCTTCGTAATAAACTAATTATTCTAATTTACGACAACACTGACAGATTTTATGAAAATCTGTCTATTAACCAAAGCAAATCTTTACAAACTTTCCAATTTGTTACGTGAGTGAACCTGTCTCTATAAAATACGTATTGTCATTCGTATCTCTCCTCTTCGTCTGAGACATGTGCCTTACGGGTGTCACTTGCTAAATGCCAACAGGGACCTGTTCGGTGACCCACTGAGTTTTTACACCGATCTTGAACGTAATCTCGATAGCAGATTGCCACATCACATTTTGGCGGTTCCGCTGCGTGCGTGTTGTACCAACACCAACCAATTTATTGTTAAGGCGTGCTGATATCAGACACGTTAAATACAAAAGTCATTGAAAATCTCAAAGGATGTGGCGTTTACTACGCGTTTTGTTTTTGTTGATCGTTATCGGTGAAATATATTTGACTGTGAGTATTTTAATGGGGTGTGTTATTGGGCGGTGTCGGGTTTTGGGTCCCTTTACAAAATTCTTGGTGGTTTGTTAAGTTTTTTTATTACAGTACAGTAGCGGTGGGATGATTTTATGGAAAATATAATTAAATGGGAAATATTTTTATTCATCACGATTGACCTTTGGTCGAGAAAGTTTGCAGCACATTTTTGTCACTGACTAAAATGTACAGGACATCCTTTGTCAAAGTAAAATTCATGTGATAAGTTGTACAAAAGAGTCTTGTTTTACTCACTACTAAATTAAATTTTACGGCTTTGGCAACCTTATCTGTGAATCTTCGGAGAGTATAATAACACATAATTTCGCGGCCTGTGAGGTCCAATGCGCCCCCAAGATAATCACTTAATAAATACTCTCCCGCACCGAGCTCCGAACATTATCGTGCGCCAATTAAATACAAAAAATTACTTCCCTTATACATATTTAACGTAATGCTACTTTTGTCCGATTGCGTCCGATTCATACGTAAAACGTCCAATACACATTATCGTGATCTTGCGAAATTTCAAATTTCTGTACGGTAAATTGAGCATTATTGCTTTTAGAATAGAAGCGATTATTCTACGGGGATAATTCGGAAGTCTCTCGTATGATTGTCGCCGAGGGTACCCGCTAATTAGGTGATAAATACTGATACACGCCCCCAAACATCGAGGTCCACGGTAATTGCTCGTAATTGCGATTTATTACGTCATTAATATCACATCGAATCTGTAATTAAATCTAATGTGATGCGGAACCGTTTTGGGATAATTATAATTGTGTAATCCAATGAAACTGTTGCAGAATGGTGCACCCGATATACCATATGAGGTTCGAATGGGACTGAACAGGTCGACATCAGGGTTGTCAACAGACAGTAGACTACAATTTATTATACCTAAATGTATTAGGGACTACATGATTTGATTTCACAATGTTATATTATTTTACGTCAGATCTTTCTTCCCTTCGAGTTTTCATTACAAAGAGGTGTTTATTTTATTGCCTATCATTCCATTTAATTTCATTGCAAGGCCGTTAAATCATAGATACCGGTCTTTTATTGGTACTGTTTTAGTCCATAAAAGTGTAGAAAACACATACAAATTTAAAAAAATAAAAAAGTTTTTAAGTTCTCTACGGTATAGCTAACATACACGATCACATTATGTTAGTGTTAGTTTACGAGTGGGGACAATAGCGATCAGGTAGGACTGGGACAGGTGTTCCACGAGGTTGCGTAGGAGGCCCGCTTTAATCTCCGATCTGTTTTTGGAATGATCCGTAGAGCCGTCACTCTGTACACGAGAATATCCTGCCTAACTGGTTCTTCTAGTTGAGCCTAAACTTAGTAGGATTATTCACATTATGTTGTAGTACCTCGTCGATTTTAACTTGTACTCGTATGTGGCGTGGATTTGACAAAAATAGTTTGAAGTAACGGCAGAAATACACCTTTTTATTCTAAAATGGTTCACTTTCAAATATATGGAATAGCTCCACTTAAAATCTTAAAATAGAAATAAAGTCCATAAGTTCCACGTAACAATTGATTTCATATATTTAGTGTCAAAAAAGGCAGTGTGGAACTATGAAGCGTGTGTTGTACGTGATTTTTCTAGGAAATTAATCTCAAAATGGTTATCGAGGTCAAATTGTGGACAACCATAAACCGTAAACATTGGATGGTCACAATCCTAGCACCCTATTAGGAAGTAGCAATTCCCGTAAGCAGAATTATATGGAGGGTTGCTACACAGTTACCAAAGATAAGCGATTATTATGATTGCGACTGTTTCCTTTAACAGCCGAGTGCGTCATACTTATATTGCCAATAAACGTAGCATTTGTACGGAAGCTGCGTCCAATGCAGATAATATTGTTTAAACTAGTTAATAAATTGCATACAAATAGTACCGTTTAGATCGATAAGCAAAAACTAACGCCTCTATTCTATCCACGTTTTCTTGTTAAGGATAACAAGATCTTTCCGTTGCTCGTGGAAAGAAAGGCAGAAAAAACATCAATGATTGAGTTAAAAACATCAATGATTGAGTTTTTACAATTCACCAGAACAGGAAAATTTACTTCAAAACATCTATTGATACCACAAACAGTACAACTTTAAAATGTAGCTTAATCTTGTACATGACATTCTACAATTTTATTTATCGTGTAATATGTGTATGTGTATATGACCGTAATGAAATATTAATAACTATGTTGGTATTTAGGATTAAAAAAACCTTTTAAAACTTTTGTATTATCCTACTGTTTGTTTTTTACGTTAATGTTTTTGGGGTACAAGAGACCTCATGCATTTAAACTAAATCAACCATCTAATTAAATCCAATTTTATGAGCAGAAAATACACTAAAAAGTTGACGAGTTAATAATTAACCCGTAGAAAGATTAATTATCAATGGGTTAATTATAAAATCACTGCCGTAGTCATAAACAGTCAAACTACCTTACATACCTCACATAATAATAAAACGACGCTTTAGGGAAATTATTACCTAATTAAAATCGTCTACGACTAAATAAATTGCAATGTTTTGATCAGTCTGACACTTAATAAATTAGCATTAACACCTACTGTTCGAATAAACAACTCTTGGATATAATTCAGAGTCAAAGTGTATCTGGTGAGAGATAACGATACTCGTAAGGGTCCGTTCAGACGGACACGCTCGGAGAGCAGCGGCTCGCATTTTTCTATTCCCACAGATCGGATCGTATACGCTCGGAACTTGTCGGAGCGGCGCCAAAGGAGAAAGAGCACGCAATCAGAGTCGGTTAGCTCCTATTATGATTCCACACGAAGCGCATTAAAGCATTCTTAGTGTCAAAAAGAGTGCACATACAAAAGAACCTTCATACAATTACTGAAAACTCTGTTTCAACGTGTTAAAAATCAGCTCTCCGAGCCGGTCTGTGTAAACGGACCCTAACGCGGTTAACTAAGTTTAGATTACGAAAACACTTGACAGTACGTGACACGGAGATATTGGAGTGGTCGTTAACCTTTAATCTTACGAGTCGGATGCGTCGACTCAACGGAAAAGGCAAGACGTTGAAAGAAATTAAATTGATACATCTTGTACAGCACGTGTCAATGAAAACGTTAGTGAAAGAACTGAGGCGTAACAGAGAAATGTTGAAAAATAGTAAAATGTCTACTCGGAGAAATATCAGGCAACCATAACACCTTTATGCTATCATAGCTTATTACGAAAATGTAGCTAATAAGTATTACGAAAACTAGCACATTATAATAATTTAAGTTAAGTTTTTCAACGGTAGCCAGTAAAAAAAAAGAGTTGATGTTAATTAACTGAAAATTTACAAACAATTTTTTTTCTTCATAAGCAATAAATAACATGAAACCTAAATTTCCACAGACGAATTTTACTTCAGCGTAACCTCAAGAATGCGTGAAGTTATTCACCCAGCAATCAGGCCCCATAAAGCATAGGAGAGTAGTCTCTTATCCTATCCTAAGATAAGAGCGAGTCGAGGATAAACTGTAGACACCATAAACCCACAAAGCGAAGCAGTAACTGGTATGAACCGTCACGCGCGGGGTCAGCGGGCGACATGTCTGCGCGTACGGCGAGCTAATTGCGCCCGCGCACCTGACCCGACCTAACGGTTGCGTCGGCCTTATGAATCTGGAGAAATTAGCGATGACTTTCGCAGGCCGCCTTTTTGTGACCGTCTTTTATCCTCAATGCTGTCTGGGAATTATATACGAGCTAAATGTCCGATATTATGATGAAAGAATCAAAAATATTGAGGCAATGTTTGTTTTGTAAACTGCTTTCAGAGATACTGATAAAATTAAACGCTGTACGCTATAAAAGGGGTTTTTGTTTATCATCACTATTCTTAAGCATTATTAAGGTAGATGCAATTCACATTAGCGATATTTTACATAATAAAAAACACAGTTGGCAACCAGTTTTACGAGCGAGTCTAGAAAAACCTCTACAAAAAAGAATAGTTTTGTTTGTCGAGTCGGCTGTATTTCTTGACCTGATGAAGTGCCCACGTCGCCTGCCCAGCCAAGCAAACAGAACACAATGCTAGAACTAACATCCAACACCGTGGGAGTGAATGGGAATCAAGTACTTTTGTGGTAGGTACGTGAAGCACACTGCTTCGAGGCATTTTTATAAAACCAACAGAGAGAAATAGTTGGAGCAGTAGCTATTAAAATATGCTCTGCATAGTGATGATAAGCGATCAACAGTTTAGTATTAATATTACTGATATTGAGGTTACAATGTTAAGGTCATTCGTGTACGCAAGTTTGCATATTAATATGTTAAGCGACATTTAAGGTGACGGCTGTAATTATACTTCTTTCATAAGGAAAGACATGAATTACGAGTGTTACCAATAACGTCCTAATCTAAAGCCAAATAAATCTTTTCAATCCTGAAAATGCATTCCACACCTAGTAGAACGGCTACAGAATCAAGCCTCTCTAGTAACAAACCAAATTGCACGCAACCAGAGGAAGTTACCTCATGTACCGGATTTCCCTCCACGAGATAAAACTCGACACACTCTTTGTGTTTACTAGTAATTTCTTATCCGACCAGATTACGTATCCGGACCGTGTGAGATATTCCCACGTTACACTACCTCGTGATTTTAACTAATCCATTATGTTATTAGTTAAGGCTGGAAGTTATTAAGACTTGTTAGCATATTTTTTATCCAGAACGTGTAGGAAGCAGGAAGGCAAGATGATTGAGCGTACCTGCCGGTTAAACCCGCGTGCTATGATTTTATATGGAAATGTTGGTTTATAGCGTCGGTCCAGGAGTAGACGCGTAAATTTTGCTTTAGCTTCCAAACAGGAAATACCTATGATTGTTAACAGCTGGAGGTAATTAAGTTCACTAACAAAAGGACAGATAAAGTTGATGACATTGACCAACATTATACTTATGAGTACAAAGACTTACGATGAAGCCATCTAGAAATTTTATAAAACAAAAGAACCTGACGTGTGAGTTTCGCTCATGTTAATGAAGAAAGCAGGGCCTGTAGCTGAGATAAAATACAGCATCACATTTTACCATTCCACATAGACACTGTTATTTAGATTGTTAGACTATTTGGAGCAGTCAGTCAAAGGCTAGCGTAGAAGCAGGTACTGATTACTATCAAACGGCTATCCATATTGCTTGAGTTTGTTCTCGTGTTTGTAGAGTTCACACACCCGCTGTCAACTCCAGCCGCTCATACCTTGCGCCTGCGCCGGTGATTTGTCTACGCGGCGCGCGGTAATTATCGCCGCGACGGAGATGGATGCGCGGTAATGACGCACCGACTCCCATGTTATATAACTATCCGTGTTATTATCCACATACGGGGAGGATCGGGTTTGTGAGCCGTGGGCTGTGGCGGGTTAGCTTCATCTTGTTGGATAGACAAAGGAAGTGAACGACTGATGGAGGTGATCATTTATTTGGATTTAATTTCCTTTACGTAAATAAATTTTCACAACAATGTTAATTTTTTGTTGTTTACTTAACATTAATTTAGACTCCTAATAGATTACTGAGAATCTCCTCGTATACATCCCACATGTAACATTTATTTTTATAGAATTAAATAATGATTGCAACTGAACGAGTTTATGCACAAAATCTCTTTAACCATAAATATATCACTAATGACCGGGTAATATAACACCAACGCGTGAGACATAAAGTATATCAAACCAAATTAAATCATATGCGTATAATTATGCCTAATAAATAATAACATAATCCATACAAATGTCATACATGAAGGTTGTATGAATATGCATGGCCGAGATTGATTAATTGAGAGTGTTAACATTGTATGGAGCCTTGAAGGTTCAAATGAGGTGTCTTTGTCTATTTGTATGACAGTAGTCTGCTATTACACTTCAATTAAAATAGAATTTGACAAAAGTTATAGCTGTATGGATAAAAGTTAACCTTCTCTAAGCGCTGTGGGGACCTTCGGGAACCGGTATAGACCCTAAAGAAAATGGAATGGAAGATGAATTGATTATAGATGGGGTTGATCAACGGCTAATTTAGTTCATAATGTTCTAGGGTAACAGGGGCAAAGAACACTTTACAATAAGGTAAATCTACACATGTAGGTATTATGCGTAAGTATTATTTATTAAATCTTTGCGACGTAAATAAAAACTTTGTATTAATTGGTTACTAATTATGTATGTCGACCATACAGACACAGAAAAGCTGATGGCTGTGCGTAAATATTATTATTTCTACATTTATTATACGAGCTATTCATGAGGTCTGAGGTCCAGTTATCAGTTAAACTTACGACTTATCCGTCCCGTCCGTGTCACAACAAAAGAAAGAAAGCTAAAACCGGCTTTTACGAATTCGAGAAACAGTAAACAATGGTGTTGTTTTAAACTTATTGAAATATGTGATTTATTCAAATTTTACCTTACTTTACCTGCACGGGTCGCCTGCAGAGGCACGTCAAAATATCCATAAGGAAAAGAGGATTCCGTCAGATTGTTTACAAGCCTTTGATTGTTTACAAGGTTCGATTCCCAGTAACTCAAAAATTTCAGTGTTACGTATACATTTCTGTTCTCCCTCTGGCTGTGTATTTGTGTGAGTTTATTTGTGTTGTCAATCGCGCCTACGACTACGACACAGAGAAACACAGTGTTGAACTATGTGTGCATATAGACTAAGTACCTATAAAAATACATCTCTCTCTCTCCAATGTAATCACATTGACAATCAAATAAACGTACTTAATAAATCCAATCTTTTTTCACAGACCATAGTATCTTCCATCCTCTTCACACAGAAGTTCTGCGAGGGATTTGCTCCCATTATGTCTCTGAAACACCGCCACAGAAACGATCGCATTAACTTATTTTGCAAAATAACTGGATGCCAATTTGAAGAATGTCAAAGACGTGTCAGTAATTACTCCATCAAGTTAATCATACAGATGCCAACTTAGTTGCGACTTGCAGGACATTGCCTCGATGACATTTGAGACTTGAAGTGCAATTATTGTATTTAAGTATTACCACTGAGGACTCGTATGGCGCAATATTTATAATTCAAAGTCCTGGTTTCAATTCCCAGGGAGGCAGAATTTTAGATTATATTTTTAATAGTCCTTGGGTGGGTTTCTGTGTACCGCTTTGTGTTTAACTTACATGAAAACGGTTAACAGCATTTCATCAAATGATAGTACCTAATTGTCGGCTATTAATATAAAAAATAATGCCATAAAACCACTAGAACAAGAAAAACCTTTGAAGAGATCGCACCGTAAAAATAGTGCAGTTTTAAACGATAAATCTTCACACTCCATATGCCTCGGATATGGAGCAGATATAAACGTTCGACTGATATAACTGTAACACTAACGTGAGTTAGGAACACGTACCCGTTACGGTTATCCGTTTGATAACTAACCTGTGTTTAACTACCACTGCGCTTCACACTCTGAAAGTGTCTTAATAAGGTATATTTAGTTCAAACGATGGGTTTTCATGAAATGATTTTATTATAACCTACCGCGAAAGACTTGCATGGTCTGTTATGTATTGCTAATTCCTCTGGTGTTTCGTGTTTATACATAGATGTCGAGAAAGAAGAAGGAAGAAAGAAGAAAGACGTCGTAAAGGACATACCCTTTACTATTTACCATTGTGACCGTTCCATTGGGGGGGAGGGTAACTAGGTACCTAAGTACTTTCGCTGTTCTGTAGCCTTTGGTAACTGAGCAAAACTCGCACATAAATATGTACCGCGGTGACTCGTCACCATCAGGTGCACCATCGGCCATTTTTGTCAACTTCAACCTTTCTACTGTTCAACCCTTAAATTCCGCTTAAGCATTACAATGTTACAAAAATTCGCTAGAACATTAGTTGATTAGCAGTTCGGCCCCTAACTGTACAATAACATCTACTCAGCGCCACCTACCTATAAATCCTCTAAGCGTATCAAGAGACATTTTCGCAAACGAACACCTGTATCCGATGTCCATTAGGCAAGTGGGTGCAGCAGTAACCAACACACTAGCCGGTAACTCGAGCCTCGTATCCAGAAGCCGAGCGCCACGGTCTGATACCCCTCGCCTCGTGTTACACGCCAACACTTTCTGCACGCCTCGGCTTGGTATCTAGCTCATGATGGAGGGGCTGCGATGTCGCCGGTTTCACAAGCGATCGCAATAGACTCTAAATCCAACGATACTACATGAGTTGTAAGTATACAATCTAATACCTGGTATTCAGTAAGAATTTACGAGTATTTCAGCAGGCTTGTGCGTAACTTAATGGTGATATGACTTACGAAAAGTAATGATTAAGTCCTATTAAATTAGCTATTAAAACTAAGAAAAAACTTAGAAATTAAAACTAATTAAAATACATGTTGTGTAATATTAATTAAAACTGAATAACCTCGATTGATATGAATTAACCTTTTTTTGACTTTAAGGTTAATCTTTCTTAATATATTCAATCCTATAGACAGCGGGTTATATTGATTAGACTTCGGGATCTCACATGAATACAACTAGAATATCATCAAAACAAACCAAACAATATTTGACTATAACTTGACTTTAAAGTTCCAACAAAATTTTCGATATGAAAATCGCTATTGTATAAAATAGGCCGTAACTACATTTCCTAGTTATTTATTGTTGATTAATTTGACTACTACAATGTATGGTGTACACGACAAACCTTATTGTATGAGTCAACGGTGAACCTTGGCTTTGGCTTACACTCTCCAACAGACTGCTGGACGTTGCCTCCCATAATTGGCGCCACTGACCGGTATTTAGCCGTTTGAATAAAGCATTTAAGACTTATCGCTCCCAACATACCGAGAGCTCAATATGACGAAACTGCCATTCGTTTCTATTAATCAGGGATTGTTAACCGTTGGTCCGTGGACTTGAGCTGGTCCCTGATAGCATTCGTAATGGCAAATTCATCCTTAAATATTAACTACTAGGAACCAAACCTGACTTCGTATTGTTGTAATTAAGATACTGATTTGGAAGTATCTAACAATTTAAAAGAATAATATAATTTCCTTAAAAGCTAAACTACTAACGTATTTCGCCAAGAGCATTACTACAGAATATTGTCAACGGTCTGTGTCAAATGGTCCCTAATCCACATCATAACAAACTGTTAAGAACCACTGCTACAAATTAATTCCATATTCATAGTGCATTCCGATGCCGGTGTGACACCGGGCCGTCAAGCCAGTATTTAGGTGACATGGAAACTTTCAAAGCCATGTGCCCACCAATTAGTGCCCACACTATTTAAGCCAGTATGGCACCAATAAAAGTTGTAAGGTCCGCGTTGGACATCAAATATACTCCGACTAACACCTACGCGACTGTTAATAGAAATGTAAACACGCGTTTGCATTTCTGAGCGTATTCAAATGTTTTTTTATGTCATGCAAGTGGCAGCTATCGAGTTATCCAGTCCACCTCGTTTCGTAATACTAGCATATTGGAGTAATCAAACAACAGTCGCTTTGAGAAAATTGACAGCGGTAAAGAAAATAACGTAAGTTTATATTTGAGTCAGTTCCAAGCCAAATGTTAAAATACATTTTTAAACGACTAAGTATTAACTCAGGAAATGAGTAGTAATTGTTTTTGTTAAAAAATCTGAATGATTTTTTAAAAATATTAGCGCCTTAATAATGTATTATATTTCAAAGACATTAATTGTTATTTAATTTCACATCTTATCGAAGTAACAGAGGCGGTAAATCTATGATTTATTAAGTTTTACTTTTTTCACTTCCGGTATAACAACACGAGAACGCAACGGAACCTTTATTAAAATATGAATCGTTACCTCATAAATCAGACTAAACAAAATGATTACGACACCCCCTATCCATTTCAACTGGTTTAGTTAATTGCGGCAAACGGCGATACCGCATGATTACATCGAGCACTCGAGCAATAATTCCGTTAAAACTAATCGAATATTGCAACTCGATTATTAATAAGCGAATGAACCTTGCTTCACATAAAAACAGGGCTGCATACGATCATGAACGAATCGATTTTCTAGCTGTCAATCGATCGAATGATTTATTCGATTCACACCTGATATTGACCGCCGCCGAGTGAGTTTAAACTAATACTACCTTTGATAGTAATTCTGTTTAGGTATTGTTAATAATAGAGTACCTTTTTTAAATATACATGTTTTTAAATTTTTGTAACATATTCTTAAAACTACTACAAATGTAATTGCCAACTGTTTCTTGTACTTTCTGCTATTTATTCAAACTGTGTATGTAATACTCATGTAATCAGGCATCATCTTAATATAAATTCCTAATGGTATGTTACATTACAAATTGTTTCACTAAATTGCTTATATAAACTGTAGTCAATTATAAAATGGACAATTGCTAGAAATCTTGTAATTAGAGCCAAAGTTGAAGAATAACAATTAGTGAAGTATCACTTAATATTGTGGTCTTGTATTTATTTATTTGTTATTTGCTTTAACCAAGTGTTCATACAACAACAAGTTTTAAGTAAAGGTTGTAAGATTCAATTTAGATAATTTCTAAATATATAGATAATTTTAAATAGCTTTGCCACTTAAAGTGGCATAATTGTTTGGTGGAACTGACTACTTGCGTTAGATACATGTACATTTTGCAGTTAATATGGATTGAAATCATTTATTTCGTCTTAGGAACAAATAGCTCACTTAACAAACATCAAACATTACAAAACAATTAAAATAAACTCTTTTACAACATTGCAATAAAAGTTTCTAACATCTTAGTAGACAAATACTATCATATCATCGGCTTTATGAATTAAAAATACATCAGACTTGTCCATAAAGTATTGAAATGGGTTGTGAAGTCTATCAATTTTTACTTGTCCATCATAGTTTTGCATTCTATCACCTTTACCTCTGACATTGTGAGACAGTCAAAGATTTTAATAATGATGATTTAAAATAAACATATAATTTCCAGTGCCCTGTGTTGTGATGAAGAGTTCAGTGGATTTGATAAGTTAACGGGGAAAAAATGGATTTACCCAAGCAATTATCCAGTACGGAACTATCAATTCAATATCATCAGGGCTGCTATATTTAAGAACACATTGGTATGTCTATTATATTCAAACTTTAGATGAAACAAACTATCATAATTATCTATAATAAATTTTTC
>DWOX01000164.1:0-12336 GCA_018251315.1 Nastra julia | reverse complement strand
AGATAAGCGCGCTCAAACAAACAATCTCTTCAGCTTTATATTATTAGTATAGATTATGTGTATTTCGTATTTTCAGCAAAAAAAATTCACAAAGTAATTTGCCTAATTTAGTATTTCAACAGATGATCATTTGCCCTTAAATTTTTATCCGCTCACTTTTTCCTTTGTTGTAAAATACTCTGGAGCACCTTTGCGAAACGGAAGTAGATTAAAAAATTACGTGCATAAGTGTATCATTGATACCTATATCAATAAATTATTTTTGAATTTTGAGTTTGAGTTTTGGAAATTAAAGTTACATGTAATATCATATTACATATTACTAATATGTAATACATCGGACTCGCCAGATGGTGACCACGATGTCCCCTCAGCTGCTGCCGGTGGCGCTGCCGCAGTCTATGCCAAATATGTCCACCGTGCCCGCTATGCCCGCGTTGTCCATGCCCACGCAGCTAATGCCCATGTCACCTAACGTCCACGTCGTGGGCTGGAGCGACAGGCTGCTGCCGCTCGGGACTATTGACCCCTTGAGAGGTTAGTAAGGTTAAATATCTGCAGCTGAGAAGCATAAGGGCCTATGTGGTATTTCGTTTGGTTCTTCTGTAACCCGGTGATTTGTGACGTAGGCCCTTATGCTTCTCACGTCGAGATATAATGGTATGTATTTCATTTCACACTGTTCTCACCAATTTATTAATATTTAAACAAACTATGAGTAAATTAGGTAATTGAGAAAAAATTAAAAGGCTTTAATATAATAATAATATGGACATTTATTGTCATAGAATCATAAATTATAAGTTTTGCATCATACAAGTCATTTTTAGAATATTAAGTAACTAATTATATGGTACTTCTTATAGGAACATGTTATGACCGATAAAATGTATCACTTTTTTGTTGATATCTTTCAATGAGATAACCATCGCAGCAAATATAATGAAACGCTAAGCTAAAGTAAACATTTCAGTTTTGGATAAATGGGTGGAGCCAGGTCGCTTGGAGCCACCATCAGCTCTCACCCTGAACCAGTTCCTGTCTCCGTCTGATTTCACCAGATCGACCACATCCAACGCTGCCATCATCAAACTGGACTCCTCCCAACCGCTCTGGACGGTCGCTGAGGAGTACCTGGTGGTGGCTGAGAGAATGGTCCCCTGCAAGGATCCCAGCTACTGGACCCCCGGGCCCCCCGACACCTGCTCACAACTAATCTGGCCCGAGACACAGAAAATACCCAACCAACTTGAAATCAGCATCGAAAAAGTTACAGGAAACTATTCGGAGAGTGGTGAAAGTGAATTGGTGAAAAGTGGTAAAAGTGAATTGGTGAAAAGTGGTGAAAGTGATTTAGTGAAAAGTAGTGAAACTGTTGTAGTGAGCGACTCAGACGATGATGGTGCAACCACCGAACATACCAGTGCCGTGTTGAAAGTGAAATCTTTTGCCAACTGTAAAAAGTTTGAGAACGCTCTCAATAAGACTGGTCCAGATATAGTGAAGCAGTTTGACAAGTACTTCAAGAAGTTGACGGAGGCCCGTTATTGTCAGGTAAGTTTCATCATCTTTTGTTCAGTCCACAGATGAGACCTGATGGTCCAGCTGGAATGTTAGGTGGTTAGAAAGTCCTGTTGGTATAAGTTGTCAATGGAAATATTAGGAGTTATTAAATAATTAATAAAAGGACTGTAACAGTTATGGCTGTTACCATAAGTTCCCATCATCTAGTAATAGCTAATGTTTGTCCCACTGGCAGTCGGTCAAAAGATGCGTTGCTACCTCTGGGGATAGATGATCGCCTCTAGTATTGTGTTCTCTAGCACTCAAGCCCGTAGCCAAAACGTTATAACTCTCTTAAGGGGGCGATATGCGTCAATGAGCTTGCAGTATTCTACCTAACGTTACTGCACGCTTATTGGCTGATTTTATAGATAATATTAACGTTATTGAATATTTTCCTGGACGACAGAACGGACTCACTGCGATGATCGAGTATGAATTACGAAAAAAAAAACAATATAAATTAACGAAAGAGGTATTTAAAAATATAAAACAATGATTGTCTGCATATTTTAGCGCATAATAAGTTGACGGTAGTCAAAAAAATATCTGATCTGTAGTTTACGAGACACTTTGTTTAAGACATCGAAAACAGAGGTCACTTTGCATATTTATTTAAAATATTTTAAATTGTATATAAAATTTTTGGAAACAATGATAGACTGCTTTGTATTGTCTAGATCAATATATATTCTTTGGGAATTGTACTGATAAAGGCGAGGGAGTACATCACAGCCAAAATAAAATCAATTCACGTCTATCCGCCCCGTAAGTTGTCTTCTCATATTCATTATATTCGCATCTCAGTGTATTCCTTCCTCTAAGTATTGAGAGCAATGCTATAATCTCATGCGTACATATAGTTTTAACTGCTTGCATATAAAAGGATGAAAAATTGTTATATAATAATTTGAATATAGAACAAAAGACTTTTTTAACTTTCAATATATTTAGCTTACGTAATATCCGGAAAATTACTAATTATCGTAACAAATAAATATTCCCTGTTATCTATCTTTCTGAGAAGCAATTGAAGTTTGCACTTATATAAATCTGATAACAGGAATTATAAGTAGAATTGTTACCAATTAATTAAACAACATAATGCTTCTTAAGCCCTATAATTTTAAGGGTATGTATTTATAAATTGCTCTTAGCAGGCAGAATTTAAAATACTGTTCATATGCTTTTAGACATTGTGCAATTTTCAAGCTTCCATCTTTCAGTTACTTGAGTAAAGTCGGTTTTAGAAATAATTATGTAATAAATTTGATTTCGAGAAAGCAATAAGGAAACAGCAACTTATTATTAATTGATCTACATATGCCTGATTTATTGCATCGTAGAGATTTGATTGTGCAAAACGTTTGGTTTCAGTTAATTAAATATCGTAATTATGTTAGATACTGATTTTGATATCTGAAGATCTCTGGCCACAACTTGTGCTCTTCAAGATAGGATATAATTAATTTCAGCGTGTTATTATATCGGTATTAGATACAAATTATTAGAATCAAACCACTATTTTGTAGCTCTTTGTTGATCCTATAAAAGGTGTTAAAAAGTGTTCAGTCCCTATCCTGGTAGTATTTTTAAAACCTTTTTTCTCATTGAGTTACAATCTTTAAGCGCGCAATGTTTATACTCCAAATACGAGTACTATCATATTGTCTTGTTTGACAGATTTGTTTTTGTATCTATATCTACGTTATTGGATTTTATTAGCCTTTATAGTATTTATGAAGTCTAGCTACATGGCTGGATCGTTTCAGGCTCCACGGCCGACCGCTCATTACACATCCGTTGCCACGACCTCTGTGACTCACCATATTTCATCATTGCCGGTACAACCTTTTTCAATTGCCTACATTTACCATACAAGTATTTGCAAGAGGCCGACCTCTGGCCAATATTTATTAATATTACCTTCTTGTCTTATTAATACATTCATGTGTCTTTGCTCATGTTTATCATCAATTACTTGTTCATTTAAAAATATATGTTCTACTTATTTAACTTCATTGTTATTTTCTTGTAAATTAACTATAAAAGTCGGTAAATCACCATGAGATGTTAGTTGTGACTGATTAAGAATGTCAACTCAATACCTAAGACGAGGATAATTTGAGTTAAAAAGAAGCAAAGGTTAATTGTAATAATTATAATGTAGTAGCGTAGCGTACGTACTAGAAGATCAACGATTCATAAAAACTTGTTACATAACAACAATTTGTAGTTGTGGTGTGTGCTGCAGGAAACGTCAAATTTTGTTAGCATGTCTAAAAGCAGTCAAGGGCAATTCAGTTGCTTTAAGTAATTACCTCAAAGCGTAACTTCCTTACATTATTAGATCTTCTAGTTTTTCTTGACAGTTTCGTAAACTTTTTGTTTCGATTAAAGTTCAGTAAAGATAGGTCTTAAGACGAAACAGAAAACCTTAAAGGTAGACGCTTTGAATTGATCAGATGTTGTCCGATATATATAAACGACTGCGAGAACGGTCATCATCTGATCAGCATTAGGATCGTTAGATATTGGTCACTTTAAACTCATATTGGGAGCTTTGAGTGACATTTGAACTTAACCTCAACCAGAAAGGAGAACATTAGAGAAAACTCCAGATCATTAATCGAATCTAATATGGGATCTAATATGGAATCTATACTAGTTGTATTGTATCAGTAGAAACTCTTCATTATCTGGCGTAGAAGTCCTTAATACATCTAACAGGTAAAACAATGTACCACGTAATCATTGTATGATGAATTCTCATATCTTACCAAACCCCCCGTGAAGATGTGACGACATTCGCACAAACGGTTAACAACCATCTTCCTGCCGCTAACATTGAACCACTTCTGGCTACGGCCGGCGGCCAAGTGCACCGAGGATATTACGTAGACACAAATAGATTCTGATTTAAACATAACATGACACAATCACCTACATATTGGATTAAGTAGGACGTGCGGTGATTTCGGATGGAATTTTTAAATTAAAACCCTTTTTCCGCGTTCTTTATTGTAACTTTATAATATAAAGATTTTATTGATATGTTTGTATTTTTCGGTCATTGTTGTGAGGAAGAAATAAATATCGACAGTGAAAAGTAACTTTCTACAAAATTGTTCTCCAAAATTCTTTACTGTTTAAAAGGCGGCTTGTTGATCAATGTAATAAATTTCGTTTGAGATTGTTTAAAGATCAATACAATGGATTTAATCTGGGTTCGCCGAAACTACCAAGACACACTTCTCAGAACTTACCTACGGCGCCAAACTGGAAGAGATGTGCGAAAATGATAGTCACACTGTTTTGAGAATAACTTGAGATACTGATTTCAGTATAACAAAGAATTTTCTTTATTCCAATCTCTAGCATTACTGGCTTTATTTTAAGTTTCAGTTATATCGTAATAATATCTAGATCACAATTTACATCTCGATTACTATAATTGCATTACATTGCTATAGGTGCAATTAAAAAACGATCAGGTACGATGCCTTATTTAACTTCTGAAATCAAAATACACTTCTTAAGTAATCGATTGTGATTTTCAGTTGTCATTTTCTTCTTCTTTAAGAGTAACGTTACGTTTAAGATTACGAACTCATCTTAAACAAACTTGTTTCTATAAATCTCTCGCTTATTCTGATGAATAAACTCTCTGATACCTTACAAGATAACATGCACTTTATAAATTGGAAGAGATATAAATTGGCTGGTGTTACGTTGTTAGTGACGAGAGGAAGCGTAGATTTAAATTGTCGGGTAACTACAACTGAAATAATTGGATAGGTGGAGCTGATAGGCAATAGCCGTTGGGGACTTCGGCTGTTATGTTATACTCTATATTTAGATGACTGTTGCCGGCAGTCCTTATTTATTCCTGCCATGTAATATCCGTAGATACTATAACGATTTTATATAATGCTTCGGTAATATAATTAACTACTGTCGACGTGCTAGTTAGAATATAGAGTCAACATATAACGGGGATAAAGTAATTTAAAATTTTCACAATGTTTTTTAATTATTGATTTTTAATTCTTTTTTTTTTTCTTTTCAGACGGTGACTACAACCAAGATGGCGTTGCCTCTATACGCCTGTCTTCTTGCGGTTTTCTTACTCTTCGATTCTTCGCTGGCCGCTATCTGTCCTGATAGCTGCAAATGCACTACCACACAAGATGGTCTTCACCGCGCCACTTGCAGCAATCTCGCAGAGCTCTACAAATACAGTCTTCACGAGAAACATCATAATATAAACATTCTAGTTCTCTCTCATAATAATATCACTAAAGTTACTCATGAACTTGATCGACTAACAGAAGTGGTTACGTTGGATTTATCAACGAATGGAATCTCAGATATTACAAAGTTTTTACATAACGCCAGAAAGCTAGTGCACCTTAATCTTGCAAATAACAGAATCGCAAGACTTTCGTTCGCACATCTACCTACAAGCATCAGTTCTTTAGACTTAACTAATAATCTACTACGAGATGTGCCTTCTAATTTAGGACACTTAGAGAGTTTGGAACACTTAATGCTAGATGGGAATCCTTTGGATTGTACGTGTGAAAATCTAGTTGCACGTGATCGCTTGTTGGTAGCTAATGTTTACATTGACGGTGCTAAATGTGAGACACCGCTAAAATATAAAGCCCGCTCATGGTTGGAATTGAAAACGAAAGATATTTGTAAAGCTTCGAAAATGGATTATTTAGACATGATGGGAGATCAACCAATCAATCCGGTCCAAATCGGGGAAGAAACGTCTGCTTTAAAATCTATGTCATTAGTGGCTGAAAGCGATTTAGGTAAAGCAAAAGTTATTTCCGGTGTCGACCAAGGTGAAGACGATGACAGTTTACAATATATTCAGGCAGGTCGTTACGGTTCATCACTACCTCTGATGGAAGGATCAGGTTCAGGAGATAATGAACTCACAACCATGAGCGGAATAGAGCCTGTTTATACTAAAAAAATATATAAGAGTAATTTAGCCGAAGAAGATGCTATTCCTGCTGATGTTCACGATCATACTACCGAAGAACCTATTGAAGGGTCAGGTGAGGGTTCTGGGTTCATATTCCAAGATCGTTTTGGAGAAGATTATGAAGAGAAATCCGAAAAACCTGTAGAAACAACCACAAAAGCATTAGAAGAACTTAATCCTGGACCAGTTACTAGGATTTTCGATGATGATTTTAATGCTACTTCTGAATTTCCTGTACCTCAGCCACCGTCTATTTATCAAGGTGGGTCTAACTGGCATAGTAATGAGGAACCAGTAATTGTCACTGAAAAAGCGGTCACGCAAGAAGCACCAAAAGATACTACTGTCTCAGAACAAATAAGAGTTACACAAGCTTCAGAAGTACTTGGTCAGGCTCCAGCTGGCGAAGAAAAAGTGACCCATAAAACTGGAACATATGTTTGCATAGCATTGATAGTCGTCCTGCTTGTAGGGTTAATAGGTTTCGCTATTATCAAAGGACAAATGAGAAAGCGCAAAGATAGAAGACTTTTACGCCAACAAAAACGAGATGTTGAAAAAGCGTCTAAAGAAATGGTTGATATGAATAAATCTTTATTAGGTAAGCCTGCTATATCAGATACACCTACAGATCGAATAGTTAATGGCAAATATGAATTGGTTCCTACACACGAGAATAATCAAAAGAAAGGTGAAAATGGTGTCGGAAATGGACATAACCATAGTAGCGGTAATAAAGATGAACGAACAGATAGTCCAAGAGACACAAACCAAAATAAACGCAGTTCTATAGACAATAACTTAACTGAAAATAATGAACATCCACAACACGAAACTTCATTTGAATCAGATCCTACGTTACCTGATTCTAGGAAAGATCGTCACTCTTTATCCAGTGAAGATATATTCGTGCCCGCAAATGATGATGAACAACCTAGGCTTAATGGAAATGCTTCAGATGTTTCCCACCCACTACTAAATGGGGACCAGAATACAGACTCAGACTTTCTATCACCTTCCCGAGAATATGTTCCAGTGTATTCACCAGATATGGGTAGGGTCCGAATTAAAATGTCGGAGACGCCGAAACCGAAAACCCCAGTACTAGTCACACGGAGTAGGTCCAACGCAGGAGATATAATTATTACACCCGCAGTAGACGAAAGTGTGCGTAAATCAACTACTTGAAATTCGTTTGATTAAAGACAAAAACACTTTGTGTAAATCAGTGTCAATCAGCAAACTTCACTATTGGCAAAATTCTGTGATTATTCTGTGTGCATATCTTGGGGAAGTCTTGCGAATGGGGGTATGAAATTGACTGTGTATTAAGTGCTGCCAAAGTGTGTTTGTAGTCGACAGTGCCTTTATTTTAAACTTGTTAGTGGTATAATATATTTATGAGAGTATATCGCACGATAAGAAAAAATATTTTTATACGTGTAAAATGTTGCCATGTTCATTATAGTTGTTAAATTTGTTACTAACGAATAACTAATTTATAAAGGCCTTCGTTTGGGTAACATTGTACAGTCGTGTTGCGTATTATAGTTTCACTTTGGTTTTCAATAATGCGTACAGTTCTTGAAGATGTCGATGGTTGTGTACTTACTTTATCTTGAACATAAATAAATTACACATTGTACAATAACTTATAACAGCGATCTATCTGTCTGATTGTTAGCTTGAATTAATGTATCCTCACTTTTGTCTTGAGAGATTCGTTTTCATTGTCTACACGTAAGTTCCTTTTAAGTAACGTTATTGAATTTAGTTTATAAGAATGTGATACCATTTATTTTAAGTAATTGATGCTATTTTATGTACGTTTCAATTTTCTCATAAATGGATGTATATTTAATTAGTTCATATAATAAAACTATCGTTCTACTTTGTAATTAAGATATTCGATTACTTTGTGTAACCGTGCTTTTATCATTTTACTATTTTTAATATCCGCAATAATTAATTTATCAGAACATTTTTTATTGAATGAACCATAATGTATAATGAAAGGAACAAACTGAGAACAATAAGTAAATATTTCGAATATAAGAAGTTTTAAAGATCGATGTAACTTTATTACGATATAAAACGTTGATTGATATCTTTTGTTTTCTTTTTTAATATCTACACTACCCATTCATACGAATCAACAAATTATACGAATTTATTAACTGCGGGATTACGGTCAAGCACTACCATAAGGTATTTTTTTTTTAAGTAAAAGCGTTTTATAAAAAAAGTAAAAAAAAACTATTTAATACATATTCTAATTGTATGATTGCGGGGCAGTGGTTCAACTGCTTCGTAACTAATTGGACCATGGGTCTTTACTGGAGGCAGTTGTCCAACTATGACGTGACCGATTCCGACTTCCGACAAGACAATCGTCTGCAGTCGTAGTTAGTCTTCCATTTTTAAATGTTTTGTGTACCTTCCACATGTCCACTAAATTGCGGGTTTAGTGGATTCTGCTACACCTTGGTGCATTCTTATATCAATTCGCGATGTGTATGAACAGCTGTGATACCGATAACTTTCGATCAGATCTAATGTTACTCGTAAGTGTAAGTAGTTAAATATTTAAAAAATAGAATTTCACATCAAAAATCTTAAGTTACTTCTCAATGCATTTGTGATAGATTGAAGTGTTGCTGATGATATACTGATATATGTTGACGATGACCTTGTAAACAAGCCTGTCTAGTTAATGACCGTATTGTATAAAACAGAATACAATAAACGTGTCGTAAGAAATATTAATAAATTAATGACAACATTTAATGGTCATAAAAATCTGTGAAACCTGTCCATTTTATGATTCAATTTATACCACGCAGTGACAATCAAAAAAGGTTATTAAAAAAGGTTTAATATAATTCGGTGCAATTAATGGCGGATGTAGATAGCATTCGTTGAAAGTTATCGTCGGAAATGTTATTGATAAAGGCTGCCCTATGCTGAAGTAATTGAGTCACTACGACCTTACGCTCGTACAAAGTTCACGCATGACCGGTTTTGCTTATCTTTATACAGTGGCCTTTTTAGTTTTAGTACTTTAAGTCATCCGTTACGCTACTAATCTACTTTTATCGGCGAGTAGGTAGGTAATAGTAACTTTGTAGGTTCAGATACAAATTTATTTAAGGATTTGTATAAATTTCTATGATCTTATGCACGTAATATTTTTTATTATATCGTCAGGTTGGTATTTCCTGTCGCTACTTCATCGCTGACTGCTATTGGTGTCTAATAGAAAACTGAAACAGTGCACAGCCCTTATCATTGGCGTGCTATTAGTGTAAATACGGTTGTAAGTCTAAAAGATGTAAGTGCAAATTTTATTCTTAAGAGATATAACATAAAAACGATAATAATTAAACACAATCACAGACACCGCACGACTTTATTAGCGGGTAAAAAAATTATAAACAGGCACAATGAATCCTCCGTTTGGATATTATTAGGCTTGGCTCACAGATCGTATTTTTGTAATAATATTGATGTTTGATTTTTTGGCACTTAGACCCTTTAGAATTACAACCCTTCAAATATGCTTGTTAGGTCGTCACTATTATTCAAATTTTCTCCTTTGGCGTAGTGTCCCAAACTGAGTCTTTGCTTTTCCACTTTTCCTGGTCTTGTGAGTGTCCTGTCCTGTTTATTCCATATAGGGTAGGTTTTATTTGTCTTATGTAGCCATCATAGCAACTAGTTTCTTAGATTTTTAGATTCGTTAATTTAATTATTATTTATTGAGCTGTTAAAATTTTATAGGACCACAAATCGCCTTCGTCGGTTGTTAATTTAATTTTACAGTCAAAAACAATAATACTGGCACTTGTTTGTTAAAGTATAGCCATATGAAGTACCTATTAGTTTGTACAACTAATTATAGATAGCTGCAACTATGGAAAGAAAAAGCTCTTTTACTTAAGTAAAAAGGTAATCTTAAAAGTCTTACTTAGAATTAAATTCATAACCAATATTAACTAATGGATTCCAGAGTAACTGAAAGTCGTATTTAAATCTAAAGATACATAAACACATCGCCCTCGCGTTCCTCTCTCCATAAATAAAATAAATACAAATATTCTCACGTAAACGAGTAAGTCGAAAGCGTTCATTTACATTTCTGAATGTTAGTAATAAATGGGGCATCCTTTAAATACCAAGTAAAATTTAAATTGAAGGGAAAAACAAAGAGAAATCATGTTTAGCTATAAACAATCATTAAAAAAAACATAAAACGTCCCCTAGTAATGAAAATAAGCAATAATTTAGTTTAAACTACTTTTAATCTTGGAAATAAACACACCCCACAATAATAAAACAATCAAAACTCAGACGATCAAAAAAGCAGAACATCTAGGACAGCATTTGAACCCGCGCCAGGGGAAGATCCCAAGTTCGGTTCCCGTTCACAGCAATTGTATTGTGACATATAACCTTCGGAATGAGGATGTTAATAATATCTCTTTCAATACAGTTAAAGGAGGAATCCAAGTATAGGGTAAGTATTTACTGTAGTATTTTTAAGAACAACTCTATAACAGACATGTAAATATAGAAGAAAATATAAATAATACTTGAAAGGGTTAGCACACCTGCGTATTCTTCGTCCTCAACAGATTTACGACCAGGTATTGAGCCAACAAATAAGATCATCCAAAAAATGCCACCAAAAAATATAATAAGAGCATCACAAAAAGATCGGGCATAACGTCAACGGCGGACGAGCTCCATTGGCTGGGCGAACAAAGAAATACTGCCGCATGTCTTTTCTCTCAACCTATATTATTATCAAACATTTAATTTAAGAAACAATGTCACGTATGGGCGTACTAACAATCTATCAGCTTATAATGTCTGGATATATCACTAGATAATGTACAGTAACGAGCAACTGTGTGTACAATCTGTAGGATATTGAAAACGACCGTTTAGCTTTTAAATATTGTTTATTTATGATTCAAATCTGCCTCGTATGAGTTGTCTGTCTTAGTCATTTTGACGAACTTGAAGGTCATCACACTATCGATAATACCCAGCTTAATATGTCCAGCTAATTACAGTAGAAAAAACTCAAAAAATAATTATCAACGAACAAAAGTAAACACAAATCAATAATCTATAGAACATCGATTCACGTAGTCCCTCAGGCGCGCGAGGAACAAACTGAAAAATAAATATTATGATACTAATTATACGCAGCTTTATTTAGATTATACTTATCTAGTTTATAACATATTTTAGTGCACCATAAACAAACATAGCAAGATTTTACAGCTCCTGACGGTCCCGACTCACATTCGAGCCATTGTGCCTCTTATAATTTTTATTAGGGGCAATCCGTCCGCCTTGATTTACTCCTTCCCGAACTGATGGATCTTTCATTTAATTTACGATTTTACCCTTGTGTTCCAAATGTAATAAAATGTTACAAAAACAAGCAAAAATTACGTCGTCACATATTTGTTTTTTGTGTTAATGTGAGACCACAGCAAATAACTTATTGTATCCGATAGTTAGTTATCAGCATTGTCTATTGAATAGCGAATTGCAATATAGAATTTTTATCAAATTATCTGTTAAGTGTGTTTTCATTAATTTGATTTCTCAGCTGTGATCCACGTTAAAACCGAAAGTATATTCAATCGGGCATTCAAAGTGACAACTAGAACTTGACAAAGTGAACCAAAGAGGTTAATACTTCGCAGATCTTTAGAAATATAAATGGTTCATATTACTATTTATTTAAAAATGCA
>DWOX01000163.1:0-12343 GCA_018251315.1 Nastra julia | reverse complement strand
TGTCTGCATAGTACTGCCTAAATACAGATATACGTTGGATTGTTAATCCCCAACGCAAAAGAGGGCTGTTATAAGTTTGACGTGTCTGTCGCATCATAGCTCCCTAACGGATTCAGCGATTTCAATTTAGTTTTTTTTGTATTAAAGGTGACTTAGACATGTTTGATGACAATCGGTCGAGCCGTTTTAAAGTTGTAGTGGGTGAAAGTGGAAGGATAGTAATTTTATATCAGGGCTTTTTTTTCATTTTAATTTACTTCATTATGGTTTGTGTTACGATAAGATTTATAACGGCATATTGTGCACTTAGTATAAAGGTTTTATTTTGCAAAGTCCCTTACTCGAACAAATTCAAACTGTCCTTGTCGTTTCAGAGGGCCCCATGTTATCTAATATTGACAGCGAAGCCTTAATCCTTCCCAAGTCCGAGTTATAAACTTTGTCCGAATTTAAATGTTGAAATTCTCAGTATTGTAATTTCGCCTTGGAATCATCTGGAGTTGTTTGTATCTTCATTATCGAGGCTTTGAGTGAGATGTATAACAAGCATTTGATCTGCTTTAGTCAGTAATTTAATTGTAATAAATAGCCTTCAAGGCTGTTGCTGTTTATTATTGATTTTAGAAGATTGTTGAAGAAAAAAGATTTGTTAAGTAGAGGTATCCGATGTCTGGTTTAAGACATTGAAGCTAACAATCTCCTAATGGCCCTCTTCATCCGTACGACACGACAACGATAACGACAGCAGCTAAAGTGTATTCGTATGAAAATGTCGTTCACGACACATCATTACTTTATGCCTTTAAAGAGAATTTAACGACACAAAACATTCGCGGAGAAATAAGATGCATTTAATGATACTTCGTTTGACAAATTACGTTAAGAAGATGGGAAGAAAGAGATGAACTTTCATACTTACATACATACAGGTCAAAATCATTACCCTCTGTAGTGGGATAAAAAGGGAAAGTAAAGTTGAATTCGACAGCGCACAGCACTAACAAAACACAAGGAGTACTTGAGAATGAAAATCTCATTACTGAACTGTACATTTTCTCACTTTCTGACTTTCTGCTGGAGTTACAGTGTTCATTTAATGAATAGACCTCATCAAAACCAACCGCGCATCACATTTGCTAACTCTAGAAGCAACGTAGTATGTTGGTAACTTAATTACCAAACTTTGTGGCCTATGAAGACCAAATCATTAATTACAAACTTATTCAAGCGCGTAAAAACATAACGTTATTCGAGGGTGTAATTTCCATTTAAAAACGTATATATTTAATTAAGTACCAGTTAGTTTAACGTGTGGATACCTTTGCTTCAAGTCTGAATATTCTTCATAGACGGATCGTATAGGGAAGATTAAATCCCGATGCAATGAATGAATGAAGAAGTATTTGTTCATTAACCCAAAACTGACCCGTGTGAATTACAGAAGCAAATTAGAAGTAAGTAATAAATACCCATTTAACTCTGTAGTTAATTGCCTCAGGTAGCTGTGGGTGTACACATGTTTACCGAAACTACTTAATTAAACACCAAACTACTGTCGAATGAAATGTGTTTTAGAATACTTTAGTTTGAACGCTCGACACAAACTTTTGAAGTTTGGAACACGATGTTTTTTGAACACGAGGACGACACGCGTTCTCAACGTGTTACATTTCGATTTATGTTGCTATAGACAATTACTATTTGCAAATATGCTGAAAAGCAATGTGTACACGCTAGGACACGCGTATCAAAATCGTGTGTCGTCAGCAGCGGGATAAAAAGTCGTGTGTAATGGACCTTAAAGTTATCATTGAACTTTTTTTCTACCTGACCCCTTCAGATAGAAAGTGGTCATGTTTGATGTGATGTGATGTGATGTGATGTGATTTAATCGTTATTACGACTCTAAGTTCCTTAAAGTAAGTTCCCCAAATAATAGAGTAGAGCTAGAAGACCCATAATTACCCGAAGTATATTAATTTCCTATGGTAAATGCAATGGGATAAATTTAAACCTTGAGAATCTAATATCGTCATATGTGAAATAGAACACGTACTTTGTCTTTTATTGCACTGACCTCGTTCACTAAATCTTATTGCCTTCTTAGAGACGATAAATAGAACCAATCCGTTATAGACAAGTAAAACTATTAGATAGGGGCTTTATTTCAGTACCCGTCACAAAAATATTGACACGCCTCGAGGAAGTAGGTCCATTATATTTCCTCCCAAACAATATTTTTATATTTCTCTGATGACTAGATGCAGGAAATACTTTGTCGCAGGCTTATAATATTACATTTTATTGCCGTGTCCGTAACAGACAGACGTCCAAGGACATTTATTATTTATTTGAAGTCCCTACCTACTTACTTAGTTCCCGGGACTTATCCAAGTTATTAATGGAATTGTTTGACTGCTGGGATTGTTCGGACAGTATGTCATCTTGTGTATATTTTTTGAACATTTACGTGAAATGGAGCGGCATACTCGTAGTTATGCTAAAATGTGTTTTTGTACGCATCAACACATTTACCTACAAGACAATATATATAAGTAGATCTTCTTATAACCTACTGTGTTAGTAAATATATCAGTTAGATAAGAATTGGCATGATGACAGATTTTGAAATCCCCTTCCATTCTAGGTTCACGTATAAAATTTACGAAACAAACCTTATTTTGGTAATTAACTTGAGTTTAAGTCCATTTAAAGCCATTTTTCTAATAATTATCAAAAGTGCGCGAAAAACGGGCGTGGCGTCCGTCATGATGTCACTGTATAGTAAACAACAGTTACCAGGTTCAAACCCCGGCACGCACCTCTGATTTTCTAGGTAATGTGCGTATTGGGAATCAATTTTCACTTGCTACGGTGAAGGAAAACATCGTGAGGAAACCTGCACACCTGAGAGTTCTCCATAAAGATCTCAAAAGGTGTGTGAAGTCTGTCAATCCGCACTTGGCCAGCATGGTGGACTATGGCCTGGACCCCTCACATTGTGCGAGAAGAGCCCAGCAGTGCGACAGTTATGAGTTGATGATGAGGTAATTATGAAAATATGTATTTAGTCCCCGCAACGGTACATACAAATTCTGTGTGACCGCAGCACTCCGCTAAAACCGCACCATCTCTCAACGGTCGTCTGTTTCTTTGTCTGTTTAATCCCTTTGTATTTGAAGGTCTCTGAAGTTTATTTGATCGTAGGATTGTGAGCTTTCATTCCACAATCTCCCTCCAACTATCGGTCATATAATATAAAAAGTTGTTATGACCAGGAGTGATAATGCCATCGACACTTGGGGCTTCCCATTACAATACACTACTCAATAAATACAGTTTCCTTCTGCACACGTAGCCATTATAGATGTAACACCTAGATGAAAGCTGAAACCTGATATTGTAGTTTAAAGTTATTGAACAAAGTGTGAAGGAAGCTTCTGAAATAGAAGCGAATATGTCATAACAGGTGGAGACGTCGCGATCAAATAAGTTTCATTTGATACTGCCGGAGCTACGTGGAAATATCTCAAAGAATTCCTTATGACTCCAACATGTTTTGTACGACCAAGTTTCTACAAAGGGGCTCCGAGTGTATAGCGTACGTGACTCGTAAGTTTTTTACGCATTCATAACACCTGAGATGTTTGCAATAAAACATGAAAAGTATTCACATCTAGCCGGTAATTAAGTTAATGTAAATGCAGAACGTTTCTTTAGAATTAGATAAGTTTGTGCCGAGTTTCACGTGATTCAAAACATGCTAATTCGGTATGTATAATTCGTAAGGTAAATTTAATCCATCCTCGACCGCTCTTATAACTCACTTACTACGCTTTAATCTAAACATTTATTTATTTATATTGAGTAGATCCCCTGGGGTTGGCTCATTCCATTAGAAAATCAAAATTTCGATATAAACAATTTAGTGTAGGTAAAGGTTCTCGGGGAGGTGAATTCAAATGTCCTCATCACAAATTCGTTAGTAGCCGGGCCAGTGCGGTACGTGCGAGCTTTCAAATATTCATAATCAATGAAATCTCAAAATGAATTTATATTTCATATGCAAAAGAACTGTAAAGGTTTACTATTGTCCATTTGTCTTATTAACCAAAAGCAACCCAGCAACAGAAACAGGTTTTTGTAAAAATTAATACCGCCAGGCCATCTTCACCGCGTTGGATAAAAATAAAACAACAGTTTTATATAATAGTCAAGCTAAATTAACCTTTAACAGAATGAAAAGAAACGGCAAGCGAAACATCTAGAAATTGTTTATTTTTTTATTCTTAGCAAGTGGAATTTTATTTTGGAAGTCGGTTTAGCATTCCGGAATCAGTTTCACGATGCTTTGTTTAGAACAAAAGGCAGCAATAAATTGTGCCTGCTATTGATAGAACCTACAATAGGATACTCGACATTCGAATGCGGAATCGTTTAGAACCTGCCGATACGTTCCAACTACGAGAGAATGATTAGTTTACCAGTTACTTTGAAACTGTTAAGGTGTTAAAATAAAATCAGTATTTTCGGAACAACTTTGTTTTTCTTCGTTGTGAAATGATTATATCAGAAAAACCATAATGATCTGTCAATTCCTTTGTTATCCTTCAAAAACAGTTGTTAACCGTGGTTCGAGGCAAGTAGAATAACTTATTAACAAATATCATCTCTGGAGTAACATGGCAAAGTAAGTGTGCTCCAAGTGAGGAAAAATCTTCACTTGAAATCGACCATCAACAAACTTATTTTCTTTACTTGAAGACTTAAATATGTTTGTGTGCTCGTTTACAGATATAATTTTTAAAAAGCCTTTATCAACAATATTACTAGGAAGGATAAAGCATCTTACTCATGGAGTCTTATTCACTTCAACAAGGTTGTCCAGCTTCTCTACACCACACATTATGTGACTTACGTTCACGTTAAATAGTAGATATCTAAAGGAAAATGACCTTCACATTAAAGTTCAGTCATAACTCACACCCCGCCACGAAGAGACGTTTATATTTCTGCGGGACCTTAATCCATTCGAGTACGATTCAGAATTAGCCGATTTTATTCAGTTGGGACGGGAGCGGCAGTAGAAAAATTAACAAAACTCGGTCCTAGAAACCGATCGGCTTTGTGCCCGCGAGCGGCGAGTTTGTACAGGTTCTCGGAATAAATTAATATCGAACGTAGAATTTCACGTAACATTGCACTTCTGTTAGGATCATTTTTAATCTAAATTCCAGTCGGGCCCTTCCTTTGTGCGCGCAAGAAATTGCTTACATCTGTGATCATGATCATGCTTCAGTAGAGTGACTATCGTTTTGGAAATCCGCGCCGGTCGCAGACCTGGCTTCATTGGTGTTGTTTCATACGGGTTCCCATAACAGACTTTCACGTTTGATTTAGATATTTATTACTATAATATTGGAACTCAACTAATAATAAAATGTCTCTCCCTAAACTGTCTTGAACATAAGAGATACTCAGTTTATTCTATTGTAGCTATTTGCGGCATAACAACAAGGACGTAATGTTACTTTGAGACACTTCTTGTTTTAATCGGTGCCTTCGATTTAAGAAAAAACTATTGTTTTTTCTTGTTGTAACATACTTCAATCAGGAAATGATTTTTGTCGTACCAATTCCTGCGCGAGACTGTGTGGGGAACCTACCGTTATACATTACGGCGGAACGGCGAAATTTCCAATTGACTAGTCATCACTTTCGATATTTGCTGGTTCTTAAGATGTTAAAACTTTGGATATTGCCCAAATTGAATGGCTGAGGGCTCGTCCTTAATATAACCGATACATGGTTTTTCTTTGAAGCCCCACAAAGGATCCGCTTTGTGTTCATTCGTTGTAAAGATTTCTTGTGGGAATAAGGTGCTCTAAGAAAATCTTCCCTTTCAACTTACAACATAATGTGCTACTTATGAACACATTTTAATTAAAGCAAGCTATTTTACGAAAATTGTTTAAAACATATCAATCTCAAGTTTTTAAGGCTGTGATTCCACTCATGACAACCGCTTATGATACTGTTCAGAAACAATGGGATTCATCCATGAGTTGTAGTACTAGCAACTCAATGGATGGTAATATAATGACAATATTTTACATAATTATTACGCACCACTGTTATCTGGTCGTTTTAAACATAGATAAAACGAACCATGGAGCCGTCCTCGAATGCAAATAACAATAATTTATTTAACTGGACGCGAAGAAAAACAAAGTTATTCGCTACCATAATTTTAATATGAATTTAAAAGAGATACAAAGAGCGCCGCTAATATGTGCCTTATTGTCGTTGCAGTAGGATTTATGTGCGCGAGCTTGCAGCGCGTTGCAATGGCTCCCAAATGAGCGATCGGTACATTAACTTTGAATTATTAATGACAAATACTCGGCAACATCCGCGCGGCTCGGACCGCGGCCATACCGAACGGAAAATCCTTTTATTCCAGTTTTATGAGCACTAAATATACCCGCGGCGTCGATTTGCCGATGTTCAGTACTCGTATTAAAGTTGGAAGGGCCCTGTTATCATTTGTTGGAATTAGGTTACAGTTTGTCCGGCGTTGTTCAACTGTTTTTAAAGTACCGTGTATTGGCAATAAAATTGTATTGGCGTTTTATTATACTATTTCAAAACGCAATAATATCTAACAGTGTTTTTAAATCGTAGTGCAATCATCGGTAAATTGATACTGTGTCGGATTTTCTTCAATTAATCACTGGATTGCTTGCGGAATAAGAGTTATTCTATCGCGGCGTCGCGTCGACTGGAGTCGCTGACCGGAAAGATTACGAAAAGTCCTTCCTAATCCTTTATACGGAAATAGTACATGAAAACTATGTATTGCTTCTATTTAACTAAAACTTGTCGACATAAGTAACCGAATAAGTTCTATTGGATTTGATGAATGATAAATAGGACAATTTAACGTCGACAAGTCGGTAGGTCATTTTTTACAATTTTTTTTTTGCCACTGAACAGCACAAACTGTTAGTGATTACTAGGAACTATCCGGGTATCGAGGATGCAACTAAGATTTTTTTAATTAAACAAAAATATAGCCTATATGACGCAGTAATAACAAAGCATTTTGTCAGCGAACGAATTTTCAAAAATCAAATAAATGGTTTCAAAGATTACCGCCTGCACACTAAAGAAAGATTGCCCAGTTTAAGACATATAAAATACATAGTTTCTCAGTACCGCGGGCAGTGTACAAGGCACTTTATCCGAGCCGTAAGCTATTGTTCGGTTGGTGCATACGTTCATGTATATTTGCGGTTTTATATCGCCCCGTAACAATATCTCTTCAACAGTTTAATTGCACAAGTATTTCGTAATGAGCTCGTTGTGCATCGTTTAACAAAAAAGCAATATACATTCTTTGTGCGTGAAACCTTTAATTGTGTAAAACAGGTGAACGGCAATAGCCGGCATCAGCTGCAACATCTGTTTAATGAAATGAGGTGAGTATTTTATGCATTTTATTCGGCGATCACACACAAATAACATGTACCTAAGGGTGGAATGTTGTCAATCATTTAAAAACTTATTACAAAACCGATACTCGTCAAATTGAATCTTATCTCCAACTTCAAATTCAAAATGGTTTACTGTGGACTATTAGGTGAAAGTGATGTTACATTTATTAAAAATTTTTGCTTACCGCTACGTCCTGCCTACATATTATGTATATAGGCGTACAATATAACTTATGTCCCTCGAAATGATAAAACTACAATTCTTTTGCACTTGTCCTATTTAGCACACAGTTTTACGAAAACCCCATTACAATGATCATATACTTTCATGTTATTCACACCTTTTCATTAATGTTTTTTTGATTTCATCCCTTAATTTTTTACATTCATGCTTAAGTATTTGCAAAAATCGCTTTGTAAATAAACACTTAAGTTTCAATTTTTAAAAAACGTAAAAAGAAACGGAATATAAAGTAGTTCTTAAATCATACATACATTTGTAACAAGCACGCTTGCTTGTGAAATGTGAATTTTAAAACAATCCTTTGCTCTAACTCTAAACAATCCCGATGGAATAGCTACGAGTAACTAGTTTTTGTTTTTCATATCGTTTATCTCCGATTGTAAATAACGAATGTTTTCGACGCGGACTGTACCAATACACCAATACGGGTGAAGCATCGCAATAACTACTGCTGGCAATTGTTAACGATGTTTAAATTTCACAGGCGCATGCCACCTACCGGCGGGGAGCGGGATTAAGCGAATCGAATTAAAACATAGCAGGAGGTGTCCCGTGAACATTTTCTCTCGCTCTAATGAGTTCCCAACTTTCCTTCTTTGTGAGATTACGCCAAAAATTGTGAAAACTTCCACGCGCGTCCCACGGCGAACGTTGTTTGACATGTACACAGAGCTCGCTGCCCACAGAGACTGCCTTCACTGCGACAAGTAACTGATAGTAGCAACGGATTGACAAGTCATTATGTTAAACAATTCGGCATTGCAACTGGAGAAACGCGAAAATTATAATTTGTAAACATTAACAGTCTTACTTAAAGCATAAGTGTATCATTGATACCTACATGAATAAATGATTTTTGATTTGAATTGAAGACACTTATTACTAGTCAAAGAACGGTGGTCAACAATATCGCTCACTATACTATGTATCAAACTTTATTTTTTTAAACTTTATGACTAAAACGACCGTTTAGGAATGATTTTAAAAACCAAACTCAAAATGTGACGGAAGAATGTTTAGACTGTAAAGACGATTTTGACCGCATCAAATCGAAATAACCGGTCAATCTAATACTACAATCGAGTGGCATGAGATTCGGTGCAAAATAATTAAGTATATCCAGAAATATCAATATTGTTGGTGTCGATGTAATTAAAGGTGTATTTAACGTCTATGTTCGCAGCGCAGAAGTTGACCACTGATTGCGTACGATATGTCAATATCCCTCACTCACAGTAGTGTCTGTGGGGCGCTGCTCTGTGGCCGCATTATCCAAGTTTCGTCCTTCCGTGTCCCGCCGAAGTTGTCCATACTTTTTCCTCTGTTTACTTAAATATGCTTACCGGAATTAAAACTTAAGCTAAATTTGTTTTTTATTACAATCATTTCTCCCTCAAGTTTTAATGTTTGGACGTTAAACTTTGCTTCATTTACATACTTTAGGTTCGTCCTATCTTTAGGTCAAGTTTAGGTACAAACGAACGCAGTGAAATACATTTAGAGCGAAGAAATAAAAACGGGTTACGATAAGTAGACGATACACAGGATAAACCGCGCCTATTCCAGCTGAGTGCACACTAAGCTTAACCATCCAGATATCGCAAGCATCGTTATGTTGTTACTTATCCATGCATAAAACAGAATTGAAGAGGTCAAGCGCAAAGCAACATTAACTGGCAAAACATGGAACATATAGGACGTGACAGAACTAACCGTGTGCGAACACGTCAAGAGCGGAGGGTAAGCGTTTCCTTGTTTTCATTTTCCAAAAACAAATAGAAGAAGCTCGCGTCGCTCACAATGCGCTGTTGACTCGCCGCGTGCGCGTTTCTTTGTACAATCTCGACGGTCGTGAGCGTTCAAAGGGCCGCCGGAAGTCGGCACCGCGGCGCCCTTATCGTCACAAAGGCCGCTGAATAGGCGCCTATTGTATTTTTCTTGTAAAGACGCATCAAACGAACTCCGTTTGCAATCAGTACGACAAGGTCTCATGTCTAATCTACCTACCGTCGCTCAGTGCCGTAAATCTCCACAATACATGTCGAGGAAAGAAATTGAGAAGAAATATACTCCGTCATAATTGTGGGTAGGTTAACAAACCATATTAAGGAGGAGAGTCACTGATATTCAGTTTGATTCAAATGACAAATAACATGTCATTCGGAAATAGGATAAAGTAAACTGACTCTACCATAATCACATGTAGATTATAACCATAGGCAACTACGAGATGCCCAGTTACTAAACTTAATTGCTATTTCGTCACCGCTTCAGGCATAAGAAATAACCTCGTCAGTTGTAAGATTTCGGAGATTTAACACCGTAAGCGCCCGAGTAGGGCGATGAGGGTAAGTGTTTCTTTGTTGGTACATGCTGTCATCAGTCTCGCCGAGTTCAAAGAGCGTCGGTAGTTTGCTGCGTGCCCTTCAGCGCCGCGGATCAAAGCCCTTTTGAGCTTTGCACGAGCATCTGCACCTTAATGTTGAAATAAGCAAACAACTCTTCGCGCCGAGTTTGTAAACCCGTTTAAGTCTACTTGTTAACTGTATGAATACGTGTATACAACTTTGTAATGCTTTCTGGCAACAAAATAAGAACCCGTCCTAATGCCGAAATCAAAATAACTTTACTCGTAGTTCTGAACTTCCATTAATACTTCTTATTATTCCATTGTAAGTCTTTAAACTAGGTACAATTTAACTCTAACATTTTCCGATATTGAGATAATTTTAACCGACTCATTTGGTTCCTAAGATCATTCTCGCATTGCTTAGAAAACTTAAGCACTTCAACGGATAGGAACCTTAAACAGTTTCCGAAGTAAAATCAAAAGGAATTATTAGGATTCCTAGAAGTTTATACGCCTCAAAAGTTCTGAGAACGGGTTAAATCTTGTAATAATTCATAACAATTGGTAAAGATTATTTTCGCTAGTGCAACAAATTGGACTAAATGTTCAGCGGTTGTAGCTAAGAACTGAATCTGTATAATCTTTTGTAAAACTGTAACTGAGCGTTATCCCAGCCTCGGCGCGCGTTCGCACCGACCTTTTTTTATTTCATTGTTTTCAGCGGCCATTACAATTATTAACCCGCCGATAAGCCGCTGACGGTGAAACAGGGAACGTGTTTAAAACAAAATGTTTTTGTCGGGTCGTTAGCTAAGCTGTGTACACCACGATAATACTGTCATGTTTTTATGAAAATGAATTAGGGACAGCTGCGAGGCAGCGACCTTCACTCCGAACACGCTCCGCTCGGCTTCCTCAATCACGTTTGGAACGCTTTACATTCCCTCGGGAACATTTATTTATTTACAAATCTCGGGTATGCAGATTTCCTCGAGATTTATTCCTTTACCGAAATAACCAGATCAGAAGTTTGTGCAATCCTCACTCAAAGTGAATTCTTTGTGCGAATTCCTTTTTAGTGACTAGTGACCACAAAAAGGGAGTTTAGTGAGTATCTTGAACAGTCTTCGTTCCGTTTTTGCCGGTAAGACCACTATAATAGCGATAGTACTTATTACTTATCTATTTAGCATTAAGTCATAGGTTCCAAATGATATCGTGACAAAAAAGTTATTAAGCAAGGACGAAGCAAGCTTTCGAGCAGATAAAAATTGTGACACTTGGATTGGGCACTAGCCATTCCAATTGTGTTCTAGAGTATCGTGATGGAGTGTAGCCACTGTAGACGCTAAGAAAGAAACGTGTTCAGTAGCAGACAATCGATTCAGGCTACAATTAGAATTAAAACTTAATGTCTACGGTGATATGATTTTAAGCAAAATTAATTAGGTAAAGATGAAAGTTTATCCGTTAAATAATTTCAGTGTTAAGATTGTTTATCCAGGTTCCAAACATTAAAGCCCTTTTGTCAAAACTCCTGAAATACTGCACGGAGCAGAAGTTGAACTTAATTTACGAGCAGCCTGCGAGCAGCGGGACTTTAACATCGCACTGAATAAAAACGGAACATTTAATGTCATTAATTTTCATGATTCAGATGTTCTGAATTGATATTCGTTGAACTTTGTTATAAACCACACTGACCATTAAGGTACAAATTTTAACAGGCTCTCTGTGAAATTTTGATGATGTATTAATATTTTAGTTTTCGGTCACGGTTGCGTGTTTTGTCTATCCCGATCAGAAGGAAGAATATCTCAATTTTCAATTTGTTTCGTTTTTTTGTAAACATTTTTTTGAGGTTTATATTACATACATTCCAACAGCTTTCCCGTTTAGCTGACGTCATCATTTTGTCCATTGTTCACCAGAACTAGGAATAGGGGAAGTTAACTTATACGAGTATTCAGGATACAAGATGGTAGAACCTTGTAAAGGACCCTTTGCGGTTAATCAAAATGATATCAGCTGTAAGATTGTCAGTCGTCCTTAATACCTGTAACCAAAATGGGGTTTGGTTTCACATTGTACGTTCATGAAACTTGCCTGATTTGTAGGATATAATATTAAGACTACATGCCCAAAATTTTAATTCCCTAGTTCGCGGGAGCTACGAGAAACAAGCTATAAATGTTCCTGAATTTAGGTTATACTTTTTGACATAATAAAAGCGAAGAATACTAACTTATTATA
>DWOX01000162.1:0-12350 GCA_018251315.1 Nastra julia | reverse complement strand
TTCAAATTCAAAATCATTTATTCATATAGGTATCAAAGATACACTTATGCACGTAAATTTTTTAATCTACTCCCGTTTCGCAAGGGTGCTTTGATATGGAGAAGATACGGGGAAAGAAACTCCTCCGCACATCATTTTAAAAGTAAAAATTATACAATATTTTTTTACAAAGTTTATATTCCAACCTGAACAAAAATTCAATAGCCAATTATTCTGTAAATCTAGAGACAGATAATCAGATCGGACTTGGAAGAATCGTGGCCCTTTAAGTTTAATGTTGCAACAATACAAAGAGCAGTAATATAAAACACATGGCGGTGTTGCCATAGGCAAAGCATCAGTAAAGATGCTTGAATTATGCAATGGCCCATTACGATATCAGAAGTTCGCAAGGAACAATGAACTATGCACACTTTGAAAACAGTATCGCGAGAGCTCGCCGAGTTTATCGAGTAATCTTATCGAGTGGGTGTTTGTGGCCCTATTATCGATAATAATACTAGATGTTAAACTTGTCTAAGTTCCGATAGGAAGACCCATCGATACATAAAGTAAAGAGTAATTATGTTACAGAACATACAACGAGAAGAAATTTTAGTAACATTTCAAACACATTTTGATCGAAGAAGCCGATCGATGAGCAAAAAAGTCGCTTGATAATAAGTTGGCAGGTAATGTATGATTATTAACAGTAACATTAAATTTTAAAGCAATAGTAAAACAGTTAATTGATTTTGCTACCATTGACAATTTACAATTCAATTGAAGGGAATCGTTGATTAAAATGTTAGCAAATTTTGCAAGGTCTTTACACCATACGTCACTAACACTTACGTTGAGTACTCTTAGGGAGTGACAGAAGTTCTCATTAAAATGTTGCATTATACTATAGTGACAAACGTCCACAAACAAACACTCATAATGACATGCCATTAACACTCTTCGATGTTTGCAGAGGGGAATATGTATGACAAACTGAATTATTTGTGACACAGTGAATTCAAGAACAAGCGACTTGTGATTTTTTTTAAATAAATTTTGAAGGATTTAAAATAAATCATTGTCGAATAATTTAAAAGGTACTCAATTATTAATTATGTCACCTGTTATTAAGAGTTTGTCTGTGTATTGTTTAGAATAGATCATGTAATTTATTCATTTAAAAGAATATGATGGTATCAAATTACATGTCAATTGACACAGTGCATGGTATGTAGTACCTGTTCCTTATAAAAAATTTAACACTCAAGAAACAGAAACGATAGCTTGCTTAACTTAATCGTTGTGTGTATCAGTCACCTTTATTATTCTGATACTTCAAATTCACCTCTAACCTTCTGATTTTCGTCAAGGATCAAAAAAAATGTTCCAGATAAAAGAAAAATAATATTTACTGAAGGTGCCTTGTATATAATAATAATAAGATAATTGGCGTCATTTTACAACAACTGTAAACTTCTTCCTTTCTTTTACTTTTGTAAACACCTAATGTGTTAGAGTTTAATCTCTTATAAATTTAAGATAACAGTCTCTTACTATAGACGCTTAACCATCTCCATTCCGTCGTGAGTAAAAATAAAAATGCAAAAATTACCTTCCCAAAATATTTTGCAATAGCAACGTGGCATGCAGATTCCAAAAACCGGCATGTGTGTTCCGGAGAATTATGTTTACATGAGTGCGTATGGTCGGCTCGGGCAGCCAACGGACGTTACAATGCAAGCAGCGATGCGTGCTTAACTTATGCTCTCTGCCTATCATCCATCCCTACAGTACCTACGCATTTTGGACAAGTGTATCCTCAATATGACCGCACAAAACATTCCAACGTTATCAACAGGGTTGTCAATTTTATGTAGACACAATGGTATATTTTACCAAATAGATATCATCCAAAATGGTCCGTCTATAACAAAAAGTACATTTAATGGATTACAATCCGGATCATCCTCAGAACAGTTATAAGCAATTCAAATGCGGTGTAAGTAACGATTGCAATATTATTTGGCTCGTTCTCAAATCCTAACGTAGCGTAAAATATATTCATCCGAAAACATCTCATCCGAACGAGCGCACGGCGTCCGCTAAAATACGTAAGACTACCGTTGTCTTTAAATTTGAATAATGTATTCGTTCCGATGCGATCATATTTCAGGGATCCATTAGATAGTCCCCTCTTTTCAGCTATTCTTGTTTTTCAAGCATCAGTCGTTATTAATTTGTCACTTTTAATTTTGTTACACTTGTCTTTATGTCAAATATCATTGATAGTCAGAAAAACAATATTTCTGCGCGTATCAAACATTACAAGCTTATTGTAGAGACAACCATGTTTTGTAGTCTAAGTTTAAAAACAAAGTAGTAGCATACCAGCAATAGTATCTGTACATATAATAATAGCCAATGATTGCGTATAATTAAGTTCCAAATAAAATACTTATTTTCGAGTGACTGCATGTAGGTCTAGTAACTAGGCATTACCTATTAGCCGAAACCACGACCTAGAAAATTTGGCAAGGAAATCCCGACGCCTTCGCCAAAGTGTTTCCACCAACTGGGGAAACTCATTCATTTAACATAATGTGACGTTATGAAACAAGAAATGGGCACTTATTTTAATTTTAAGAGAATATTAAGAACTGTACTTCCTCATAATCAAAAATATGTAAAGTATAGCAGAATTGGTGAATTTTTGCAAGCAACTAAGGTTTCTGACAAAACTAGAGAAGTCTCCGATGCAAGATTATTGATATTTGATCTTACAACAGTATTGATAGAATACAGTATATTGCTTTTCCAGGTTTGATAGTTATCCAAATTAATTTAAACTACAAAGCGAAACTTCTGATGATTGATACCAGCTTCAAATTCTTAAAGGAAATGTGATAAGGCAAGGCTAAATAGAGCGCGACGATCCATTTGACAAGTGACACCACAATTAATGCGAACCCTTTTCATGGTAAATGGTGCGAGGAAAACTTCTTACCAGTCATCTTAAAAGGGTTCATCCACTGTTCATCACATGCCGAGTTATGTGAATATTTCAATTTTCGTGTTCGTCTTTGGCACTTTGGGACTTTCATTCCAGATAGCAAATGGTACAGAATTTGCCATCTGAAACATACTTTCCTGGTTACTTTTCTCAAATGAAACTGCTGTTTATCCAATTACGCTGGACACTCTAGAGGAATCGCATATTTAAACATCGTAAACGAGCACGACCGCTTTCGAGATTTTGGGTTAAATAGGACATCACATATGCAGCTCTTTGTTCATGTAAAACTGGTGTCCGGAGATTAGAGCAAATTACTAAAGCATTATGTCCTTGTGATCCTAATGACAAACAATGTTACAGAGAAGATATTCTAATTGGTTACCACTGGGAGGGTAGCATGTTTGCATAAGCCGGGTACAGTGCACGCTTTATTTTTGCACGTACTCAATTTCCCGCCTCACTGGGTGTCTCGGCGAATAGATATTAATTTACATGAATAAATAAAATTTGCATTAAGAGCGTCCGAGGTGCTAGGAGGAGCGAGGAAAGAAAACTGCGCCCTAAGTGCATTGTGCCACGTTTTTGGTGTTAAGTTATTAAGCGTAGGTTGGTTATCCCGAATTATTTTGTTCGTATGATAATGGGAGAGAGTGGGATTAAAGACAGAAAGAGTCTATACGTGTTTTACATTATAATATTTCATTTTCACATTATTTTTCATTATCGTTTTTATTATAAGGTTGGTTATTAATTTCTTTCGTACTTAATTATATGAGTCGCAATTTTTCCTTGGTTTCTATTAAGGTACCTATATATTTTTGTAATTGTTTTTCCAAATTCCAAATTTCAAATTCGTTTTTGATTTCCAATTCGTTTGCAATGTGACAAAACTAGAAAATGGTTTGGGAAGTTTCCCGTCTTTCGAGCTAGCTTAACCAAAATAACAAATTTACAATGAACATAACTAAGTTAATATATAAAATTACCTTTATAAAGTACATGATATATATCTGTAGTTTATATTCTCATTAAGCTAACGTTAAGCGTAGGCTAAAATTACAAGCAGCAGTACGGCAGTCCAATTTGGCATACTCTAGCAATTTTGTTATTTTACCAGCTTCCCTACCCACAATTCCCATAGGGCTGCTACCAAATGCATTTTATTCACGCTAATTCTATTTTCTCAACTTAATTTTGAGTAAATGCATTTTTTTATTAATTTTAACGTTTGGCATTACCTCAGGGGAACCTCATAGCGGGATCTAATATCTGTTGTATGTTCATGAAACCTAACCACTCAAACATTCTTACTGATAATATTAATATGACTAAGGTTCGATTTTTTGATCGGTAGTCAAGGCGATCAATGGTTAAAAATATAAACTTATACTTCAATTAATCCCTAAATCTTTCGTGATAAGGCGCTAATTTAACCATTAGTTAATATTTCAACCATTGGCCGCCTTAACTACGGATCAAAAAACCGACCCTAAAACGATATGAAGCTTAATTTCCAAGTAGATATTTGTCTCTAGTCTCTGTTATCAGCGTGCTCTGTGGCAGTTACGCTTTTACCTGAGATGAATGCAATTTAGCGTGATTTCAAATTGATTTTTTCCCTAAAACCAAGCGCGGTTATTAAGAACGGTTTGGCCGCGGCGAGTTGCTTGTTTAACATAATTATCAAACTTATTAATTGATAGCTTAATGGTTTGTTATTTAGCTCCATAAATGGAGTTGTTACTAAGTTTATTTTGTTTTGTTAGTCTAAATTAATGAAGAATAACTCGTTCAAAGATTTTTAAAAACAGAAACCGAAACAAATACTGAATTTATTAGTTTTCAAAAAAGCAAAATACACACTATTACATATTTTATGAATAGACACTGCGCAAAGTTTTCAAAAAAGTGCTGCGTTATGGATGTTGATGTTGACATTTACATCTTTCTAAGTATGTCGAAAGACTCGATAATTTTAACATAATTAGATAACATAACTCCAGTTACTTTAATATAGCACTAATATCATCCCGATATTAAAAACTTAATTTCATCCAAGCAAAGTCTATCGGTGGATTACATTTTGAGACGGATAGGAAATTTGAATGTGGGAGGGGCGTGAGGTGAGCTGAGTACAATCGCCGACAACACGAGTTACTAATAATAATAGTAATTTTATTTATTTTCGGGTGGGTGCACATTATGCAATTTTTATTTCATTTAGAGCTAATTAAAACTCAAATTGATATCAAAATCAAATTTGAAAAATAAACAACCTGAATTGAAACATACAATAAAGGTAAACTTAATACACATACGTGTGGTCCTTTTCTAAGAAAATACTGACCAACTTTGTGTCGGAGTTGTTTTTGATGAGCTAGTCTGCAAGCAATGACTGCCATTGCCAACAGAGTACGAGGTCTTAACAACATAAAAGCAGGGACGAAGAAATATATATGTATGTCGCAATGAATTTTATTGCTGATTCAATTGTTTGGACTTTAGGGAATCATCATTGTAGTGTTTAAAGTGTATTTATTATTCGTCGTAAGTAGGCTTGATTTTCGGTACCATCTCCAAAAAAAAAAAACAGAGCTTTGATTTACCTACGTAATGTTTATGTGGAGAAAACCGAATTGAAATATATTTGAAAAAATAAATAAAAACTGACCCCAAGGCAAACAATCAAAAAGTTTATAAGGTAGGTATATTTTTACAATGTTGCGTTAAAACATTTGTGCCTACCTGTACACTCCGATATACCGAATCGATCTGTGTGATGTCTCCCTCCGTTAATACATCAGGCTCAACCAATTTATTGTGCAGTTGATCCACGAAACGTGAACCTTAATTCAAGCATCATAGAGATCATTTTACATTTCAATACAAGCGTATAAAAACTTGGTAAAGGAATACGTCAGGAAAAGTGGTTCTTTGTAGGCAGGTGTGTAAAAAAAGTTGGTTGACGTCATCGAGTTCAAAGGATTTTTTCTTAGATATTACATTTTCTGAAGATCTCCTACTGATACTGATAGTTTTGTTATGTTATATTAGAATGCCGGAGTAATTGGTTATTGTTTCATATGAAATTGCTATTTTGTTTCTAAAATTCTCATAAAAGAAAAATTATTTATGAAGGGCTGGTATTTGTTGAAAAAGGTTATTTATCAAGAAAGATTTTATTTAAACATGCTTTTGTTTTTTTTACTAAACGAGTTGTTACTTCATTACTTAACTTTACTTTTACCTTATCTTATACTAAGTTGGGTACTACCGAACCCAGCTCCAAAATAGAAATCTTACCTCATTCGTTGCGTAGCAAGATGCTGGCAAGTCCTTTCAAATATGAAAAGTTCCCTTGCACCCTAAATTCTTATCTCGAAAAGAGATTTTAGCAATCCTTAAAATAAATTAAGACATTAAATGTCACCCACACCTCGAATACTTCGCGTTATAACGACACCCCTGTTGCTTAGTGTGCGTTTCCTTAAACGGCTCATAAAAGTCCTATTTTCCTTTCATTTGGTCCTTATTCCTCGACAGACGGTTAATGTGATTCTTAACATTCTCCATTCTCCATTCGAGGAAGAAATCCCCTTGAAGTCGCGATCGGTAATAACAATCGATCACCTGGTATAGGCCTATATTGTGGGGTTCGATAAGTTCTATTACGTGTGCTATTAGACTCTTGTTCGATATCGACGTTTCTTCTTCTTCTTACATTATTTTGTTACTATATTCCTCTGTAGTCTGCCAGAGGCATGTTAATGTATTTCGATGCATATAATTTACGAGCTTGATTAAAAAATTAAGGAGGAGACAAACAATAAACCTTATATCACTCTTTCTCTCACACACATACAAACACACACACAGACAAGCATACATACGTCCACTTGAAAATCACTACCGCTGTTGTAGCGTAGTCAAGTAAAATGGACAACTACCTACATCATTTCAAAACGTAGTATCTACGACCTACTACACATACGAGTCGTACAGTAGTAATCCGTCGCCACACGTAATAGGCGCGCGGTTTCATCGGCTCCGCGGGGACCGCGACGGGAACTCCCCGAGAAATTAATCCCCTATAAGCCCCCGTGAGCATTAAGTATTCATACCATCGCAATTTCGTTATTTCTCCCAAATGCTCGCCGTTTGTGTGCCCCGCAGCTTTTGTCTTGCGTTTTTGATGTCATGTGTTGAATTTAAATAATCATAGATCTGAGGTGTGTTTAGGAGAAATTTCTAGAGATCCCTTGCTTCTATAGTCATGTCAAATATGAGATAACAGTTTCCGTAAATTAAAATGAAAATATCGTTTTGTTCTGTATTGTACCCGGCACGCATTGAAGGTCCTCAAGATTATTCAATTAATATACTTTAGTTGTTTTAACCAACATACGAAAATAAGCAAAAAATGTGTTTCCTTTATGGGTGTATTGTTGTTATAAAACGCCTTTTGTGTTTCATGAAGCAATCAAGTACCTTATTAGAATTCATAGGATATTAAAAAAAACCCAAATGCTTATTGCAGCTTCTTTCCCATCGCTGTTTCATAGAGACTTGCTAATTTTGTGAAAAGCGGAAAAATCAAATACCAAACGTAATTGCCTTTCAATTTCCGAGTGTTGATTTGTGGCATGAAATAATTAAATCTTCCCTTTAGCTATCCAAATTTCGTTCCCCGGAAATGCTCGCTTCGTTATGAATTTCTTTCTTTTGGGTTCTCTCCCGTTTCCACTTTTCCGGATATGCACCGAATTTTCCATCTGCGGTGCTCAGAGTACGTTTCGAATGGAAAATGTTGCCATTTCACATTTTTCAATTACGTGTCAAGAAAGATGAATATGATGGAAACCAGGTTTCTGTCTGTCCTTTAGTTTAGATTTAGACTGTTTCGGTGTCATACCCGGTTTCAATTTATTTGGTTTCAGGCTTTGTAACGTTACCTTTGTGCGATAATACTGTTGAGGAAGCTGCAGTTTGGATAGTGTCATGTATAGTGTGAGATTTTTGGAATTTCATTTGTTTGTGGATGACACTGGAATGTGATTTGTTGTCGATGGGGTTCGAGGTATTCACAGCTGATTTTGTTTTAGTAGATGATCTGCATTTTGGTCAAAATTCGACCATCACTCGTTATATGAAATACTTTCATCAAGCTTATTCCTCTTTTTTTTTTAATTTTTTTAGACAAACTACATGATGGTGACAGCCAAGTATTATTCACTGTCAATGTTACTTTTCGATACAAGTCGAAAAGAAATATTAACAATTCATTCTCTCATTGAATTAATGATAAATTCTGTGTTCTGATTCAATGTAATGTTATAAATTATTATCACTGAAATATCAGCTGTAAGCGCCAACTACTTTGAAAACTACATTTATCGATATTACGAGATCCATTCGTCCCACTCGAAGTATATTTTTATTTTGCTCGGACTCCAGTAAGATCATTACCATATTATTGCCTTTGTCCACAACGGTATAATTTTGCTCAGCGCGCCACCATTGGAAATTTATTCTCTTCTGTATCTCTGAAGGCTGTTTGTTTGTACAAATGTTTCGTCCTACAGTTGCTTTACTGGTATAGTTTTGAATGTAGATTACGTAAGCGTTCAGATTTACGTAAACGTCAAGTTTACGTAAACTATTATAGTTTTGAATACCTATATGAGTTACCAAGATTATGAAATCGAAAGATATCATTAGAAAAATATCTAGGTGCAATTAGGTAGGTAGGTAAGTACATAAACCATTTTATATTGCAATTACGTACGTACTGTCTACCTATACGTTTATACCTACGGATGGTACGGCTTCCCTTTGACCAATCTTGATTAAATGCAGTAATATTGACTTACCATCGTGTATAGATAAGTAGTGAATAGTTTTGAGTAGTTGGATAGTATTAGTTACTAGCAAGCGGTATAGCAAGCTCCTCAATTAAGTGGAAGTCGTGTTTACCAGCGCGAAAGCCTTAAAACTTTGAGTAGAACCTCCTTTGTGCTTCACTCCGCTCCCGGGCATGCCTGCAAGGCATTCGATGCTGAAATATTTAACTAAAAGGTTTATTATTGCTTTCGAAATAGGCTTATTATTTTTTCTATGAAAAACAATGTTTGGATCTGTTACAATAAACAGGCAGTCTACAGAAAATAAAAAGGTACTTATTGTTTTTTTTTCTTTGAATGTTTATTACTACGATATGTATCGAATCTAGTTCGTTATATTAAAGTCAGTAGGTACCAACGTAATAATACTTGATTTTGTAAAACTTTTTAAAGAAAACGAAATGTAAATAAGGTGAAGCAAATTCGGAGTCACCGTAAGTACGTAAATCAGCTGGAATAATCTCCACGGAGATAAAAATTAAATTTACCCGCCAAGTAGAATCATGATCGCGTAATTCGAGGCACCTAAAGTCGAAAGTATATGTTGGAAGAAGGAAAGAATAACAAGCTTTGAAGTTAAGTTACGGTTGATTTCGTTTATGTGGTTCCGTATGGATATTAGAGTCAGTTAAAAGTTTGTTTTAACTAGAATCTTCAATGTTGCTCCAAATTCACAAATAATTACATTTCTTACACACATTTAAACAAAATGAAGTGCCGTGCTTTACTTCGTCAATAAGTTTCAACCACGTCATATTTCAAACCTGTACACTTTATTCCTTAAAATGTACTAGACGTTAAATTAATTCTGGACGTATTGATATATACGAGTACATACATATTATATAGCTAGGTATATTTCTTTTGAAACTCCCCCTTTAAACAAAAAAAGGAATCAGTTGACGCGGAGTTAAAACTAGTTTTCAAAACGAGCAGTTTTAAGAGCAGCTTAATTCAAAGGCAAAGTTCGGTTGTTCTGTCTTCCCGTTTGCAGCGGACTCTAAGGAGCAAAGGGCGGGGCCGTTCGGTTTGAAATTCTCGCGACGGCCGCAGTCGCGTGCCCCATTCATTATTGCCGAGGAATCTTTAATGCAACCCAAACACCCCCGAATACAGGCTTAGATTGATTTTTCAAATTGCTTTTTTAAGTTGATTGGACGTGATCTCGTTGGGTAATGTTGTAAGGTAGATTTGGGAATAGCTGACATGGTCATTTCTTGGATTTTCGGAATTTCTTGGAAAGAGCTTAGAGCCAATTTTTTGATCCGTAGTTAAGGCGATAAATGGTTAAAATTATTTACTTATGGTTAAATTAGCCACTAAATCGATCGAATTATAACGAATATAAGGCGCTAATTTAACCATTAGTTAATATTTTAACAATTGCTTGGTGGCCTTAAATGCGGGTTAAAAAATCGCTCCTAGTCTTAAACGAAGTGACTATCTGTCCTGAGTTAGCGGCGAATCTTTAAACCAACTTCAAGAGGACTAACGAATGCTAACCGGAATATTTATTATCATATAAAAGGAGGCTCATATGTTTGACAACTTCGTACGGTGCGCATTATTTGCATACTTTTCCGGGAAAGTTAAAAGACGTAAAGTAGAACAGTAGCTACTTATGTTATACTTACGGAATAAAAGCTTTTGGATCCTTAAACTTTTGGTGTGATCACATTTTCAAAGTTGCACACATGGAAAATATTTTTTTATACGCAGTCTCTAATCTTGTCACATGCACATCGCTGCATAGATAATTATAGTTTTTAGATATACGCCCCCTCGTTTTCAGCAGTCAAGTTTTTTTTTTAATCAATAATTACTCATTGCTATACATAGTTTGTACAACATTCTTCTTCTAGAGCTAAACAAGAATAAAATCAATTTTATATTGTAGCCCTACATCTAATCATTTATAAAAGGTAGTAAATCCCACTATATTTAACAGCTGGATCGGCCGTTGATCCCTCGCTGGAGTACGTGACATTTGATCAAAGCGTGACAGGACACGTTTAGTAAGTGTCTTATGTCCTATGTAGAGCACGGAGATTGTTTACATAATGAGTCGAGATTACTGCCGGGAGAGTCGTTTGTAAATAAATGGAGTAATTTTTTATGTCGCGCAGAATGTTTCGATTTAATTCGCTAATCAGTTATAGTCATCAATTTTGTATAGTGACGAAATTACGTGATCTTCTCTTAAGAATTTGGTTGTTTATGGTATAAAGAAACTTTAAAGATAAGAGTAGGTAAACCCAATTGTGAAAAGAAATAAAAACGTTTGTTTTTGTTTAACTAAACGTTTGAATCAGCCTCTTACGTCAAAGGGTGACCTTTGGTTCCTAACCAAACATACTGTTTTTACTGTCGGGGGTTACTACCATATTTCTGTAGGTATTATTAAAACGCCGTCATGCTATTTTGCAATAAAGTTATTATATTAGGGACTTAGTATACGTCAATATTAGTGATACTGAAATTGCGTAGTAAGGCCTTACGCCTTACGCTCTTGCCAACCGGGAACAGACTTTCTACATCTGTGTTCACACGATACTTTGACATAGGATCCTTAAAGGAATGAGTTCATCGCTGTTTTCGTAGCCCACAACGCGTTGACAACATCTCTGGTGTTGCTAAAAACCATGGGCGACGATTTACTTACAAAACGTAATATAAACACCAGTGTCAAACTCCAAAACGAAACCTTACGCACGTAATTCAAACATCACATCGAGAATTCGCTCTCAAATCCTCGCATTACTCGCTGATAGCATACTATATATTGTATATTCAATAGAAACAGATGTTTCATTGTGACACCCGTACACAATTTTGTCACGTGTCAACATATTTACTTAACGGTGCGTGCTTCCCTTTGTGATTAGGTGCGCTGTCGCTTCAATTACTGTCACGGGTAGTGGCTTCGATCCGGGCGCCCTCGGAATTGATGTAATATTTGTTTTTATGAGAGCAAGCTTACGATTAATCGAATAATACGGTTGAAAATCGAGTTTTTAATCGGTTTCAGTGTTGGATGTCGAGGGAGTGGGTCAAGTGTCTAGGGAATTCCTCTTAAAAATTGTAAGAAGTTAGTAGGGAAAGTCTGTATCGGAAATTTAAATGCGTTGAAATCTCTAATTGAATTTCGATTCATTAGTATAGAATCTGTGTCGTCATTGGATTCCTCTCCATCTTGGAAATGACATGTACTATAATTTTGGACCGTAAACTTTTTCAGCAATCATATTTTTGTTTCGTTATTAGCAACTACTAGTGACAATAAACTAATCTTAGTTGTTCTCGGCCTGTAGTTGATTTAAACCGAGCTGTCTAGAAACAAACACCGGCTAAAGACCACGGCACACAATGCGCTTTCGTCTCAGAACCGAGTTTATAACACCCGCGACACTCTCCCACTCACGTTCGCACTAATACCTCCTTCGCGTATGACGTGG
>DWOX01000161.1:0-12351 GCA_018251315.1 Nastra julia | reverse complement strand
CCCTCTATGTGTGTGCCAAATTTCATGAAAATCGGTTCGGCAGTTTTTGCGTGAAAGAGTAACAAACATCCATACATTCATACTTACAAACTTTCGCCTTTATAATAGTAGTAGGATTAAGCAGAGATGATTGTAGCCACTAATGGGTAGATACTAGCAAATTAGCGCAACTATAACAAACACACTAATTATAATACTTCCCGTTGCGGTGTTTTCATTCGACACAAAATGCTGCGGTTTGTCAATGGCGATTATCATTTGATTAGCCACGCTAAATATTATTTTAAATTGAACGTTTTTAGGCAACATTTCCGGGAGTGTATTATGTTAATTTAGTTTTAATTGAATAAATTTATTTTCGTTGAAAGAGGGCTTTCAACGCCTTTTTTGAGAATCTTAAATAGGTACTAAAACATTAACCGATGCCGTATAAGAATTATTAAGATGCTCGCTCGCTTGTCTTGAACATTAATTTTCAGTTTTGGTTAGATAGCCGCTTTCATGACTAACTGGATCATCTCTAAAACAGATTTTAGTACAATTTCTACCGTCAGCTTAGGCATCATATCTGGGGAAACGTCTATTGTTCGCGTTCGTAACTTGTCTATGGGAGCGATCGACTGATTCTGGTCTGTTGTGATGCAAGTAAGATTTATGGACTATAGTTTTATTTACATATCAAATATGTTATGAATAAAATTTCACAATCCCTCGAATTCGATGACGGTAGTGAGGGCCTCTTACAGTTCCGTAACTCGCTCGAAGAAAATTTAAACGTAAGGGCAGAACCATTACCGAAAACAATAACAGGAATAACAAGAAATAAGCTTCTACAAAATTCAATTTCAGAACAGACGCGGCCGCTAGGTGCGAAATTTACTCGAGATTGTAAACGGAAAATATGACGACGTTAATGCAAGTGCTGCCCCCAACCGGTCGGGGATTGAAACATGTTTTAACATTACTTAAAGAGACGCTCTTGTGCGATAATTAAATTCAATTAAATTCGTAATTAAATTTAGGGTTTCATTAGCAAAGGTTGGATGGTAGACAACATTGTTTATAGCCTTTGTGGGTATTATGAATTACACCTATCTTTGGGATTGTCCAACTAGAGATAATACAAATTATGTAAACTATTACGATCGTCTCTCAGTGGCTTGGTTTGGAGACTTTTACTGAAGCTAAGATTATTTTCTCTTCTATCCAAGGTGTGGTATATATATTACGCCCAAAAAGTCAATACTTCTTTGCAGTCGGAAAACTAGCAATAACAAAATTCTGAGGCCGACGACCTACCAAACCTACGGGTTCTAACACGAATACGTAATGTAATAAACATTACCATATGGAGATGAAAATGGCAAGCAGTAAAAGTGTTATAAATTGTCCAAATAATTTGCACGCTCACACCAGAATTATCCCGTCATAAACTGAGCGTAATACTGCTTTTTCACAGATCACTGACAGTTTTTCCGATACCGCCTCCATTGTGAGCTGGTGGATGAATTAACAACTTTGACAAGCTTTCGTTTTGTTAAAAGGTTGATTAAATTACAGAGTTTGTTGGTTAAATATTTACTGGTCACTTCCCCTTTATCGCGAATTTATTCAGTTACGAGTTTATTTAAGCCTTTTTTTGCGGTGAACATAATACTTTTCATTCTAATGTTAGCATTGACTGTGCACAGTTTATGATACTGCTATTCGTTACTTTGTGTACTTTAAAAGTCCCCTCAGATATCTTTCATGGCATTTTCTAATTAACACCTAAATTCTTACGATGCATGTCATCATCTTTGCGATGATTATTCGCCTTCTCGTTCGTACTATAACGAAAACAAAATTTAACTCAGTGTAATGCCTCGACGGGGCCCGTATAAATTTTTGTTTGGGAGTCCCGTGCCTTGGTAGGGTCTCGTAATTTTTGTTTGGTGGCCCTTATCAACGGTAAATATATGTAGGTCGAGGTCCCCATGGACCGGTGGTCCCGTATAAATGAGAAGGTATATACAGCACTCATTCATTTAACTGTTTTATTTATCTATGTATATCATTATGTTGCATTGCCCCTCTATTCCTCAAATAAACATTATCTTTTCTTCTTCTTTCTAATTTAGTTACACTCCTTAGATTCAACACATAAAAATAACAAAAACTACTTTAAAGTAAATAGTTTTCAGACATCATTGAAACACTGAAACAGTTGAGGAGCGATCGTAAGTTGTTCAACTCGTTTACTTACAGTTCCTAGTTGATTCGCAAAGTTTCTCCCCTCGTGCTGCTTGCTAGACGAATTGCATCGGTTGTCTAAATACCTCCTGTTTGTATCGTGCTTACAAGAGCTTCTGTTTGTAACAGACTTGGTTAATATTGATGACTGTAAGCGCCGCATTTACGAAGAAAGTATGCTTTATTCCAGGTATAAATCTGGTATTTACTATCGGACCACGAATGCTTATAACAAGAGCTTATCCGGAGAATAACCAGGTAGTAGGAGAACTTTATACTTACAACAGCTTTTCAATGTTTATCCGTTTATCCATTCGATAAAAAATTGTGTCACAGTTAAGATTTGAATAACTATAAGTTATCTCGCACTCAATAAAAATAATAAAGTAATAGAGAAATAATAGCTAATTGTTCTGATAATTAGCTTTATCCCAAGAAATGAGCTTCTACTAACCAAAGTTTTGTTTTATTTGCAAAGTTGCATTGGACGCCTAAGATTAATTGTAGGTATTCTTTGCTTCCTCGTAATTCTTAGAAACCCGCAGTATATTTAAAATGTAACCACGGAAGCGCTTCAATAATGTAGTACTTACTGTAATTAATGCTCATTTATCGAATTTTTTAATTTCGACAAGAAATTTCTTGAAAGAAAATCCTAATAAAACTTTTTAAAGAATTTAACTTTTAAAGCAAAAAGTACATATTGGTTTTAAGAACGGTGTATCAAAGAGTAGACCTAAATCTATATTTACTTTAAATACCTAAAAACCAAAAAAAACATGAATCAAACTTTCTCATCTTCAATGGTCTGTTAACCCTATCTATGCCTGCTCATCATACTCTATTAAATAAAGTTGAAAAGGTTCGGTACGCAATTTAACTTTTCCGTTTCCGAAAAGCCGAAATTATTATGTTTGCGTGAAACTCTATTTTGCGCCCTTTTTGATAACGTCAATTAATCATAACTTCTATGCCAAAGTTATATCGTAGGTGAATTTGTTGAAAAACAGGACACTGCTAAATTTCATGGTGTTATGAGTATTTAGCAAAAGGAATTCTCCCATCAAGCGGAGGGTGATGCCTGGGGAGCGACCGTCTATGTGTCGGTAATTGTATATACCTATATCAGTCGATGTTAAAAACTTCGATAGCGTAATTCAGGTTGCCATGATGTCTCTGTACGACGTATGTGCGTAGTCACCACAAGTACCTCAGGACAGAATACTGAATGAACCAGTTTGCTTATTGTTAGCAATTCATATGGCGCAATGATTCACATGCCAGATTATGTCATTCAATAGGTTATGGGTTCGATCCCAGCGAGGCAGACATTTATAATACGTATTTCAATTACTTTTCTTGGTCTGGCTGTGTATTTTTTATATTATCTATGGCACCTTAACACCAGGAATCGTAGTGGGTGAGCAATTGTGGAGTATGCTTATTTTTATCATGCTAATAAATATGGTATCTTATGGGCATTTAGACTTAAAGGTATTCAATTCTGTCAGCTATTTTGGTATAAATACAAAAAAGATATCCCATAAATAACGACCATTTTGAGAGCTGCCAACTTCATTCGGATTAGAATGACAGTACGTGTATGAATAAATTCTGTCCCTAATCATTTCAACCAAGATCAACATGAATTTAGACATGGTGATGGTCATTAATATGCAAATGCCGGTCTGTACGGCCGACTAGACAAAGGGCGAGGTATCAAGGGTCGCAAATATTCAGGGTTTATGAGTGTTGGAGAATTTCGTCCAAGAAGACAAGGGTATGGTAATTGGTGCTTCAATTTTCAATGATGCTCTGTTTTGGGCCATTCGGGGGATTGTTCAAGATCTTGATTATAATGACACGAGTTCGTATTCACATTCAGTGGTTGGTGTATAAATGTCTGAATTAGTTCAGGGCTTTGTAGAAATCGATACGAAATTAGCATTGAGAAACCACTTAGTAAATATTTTTTGTTACGACACGAAAACAACCTATGGGTTGGGTTGGTATGGGTGGGTCGTAATTTCCTATGAGTAAGAACGAGAGAGCAAATAAATATCGTAAAGACGAGGAAGCACAATTACGTAAATAACTATACTTACTTGTAAATTTGGGTAAACTATAGATATCCGGTACCGGCGTTCAGGGTCGTGAATGGGGAGAAGGGGTAGGGGGGGAGTAGTAGAACTTTCTCCTGCAAACCAAATTTCTAGCAAGTGCGTAGTTTTTACCAGTTTAGTACAGGATTTCAAAATTCGATAAAAAAAAAACTACGCGAGTGCTAGAAATTTGGTTTGTGATAGGAGTGTCTACAATCAACCCTAACACCCCCCGAAAATTTCAACCCTGGGTGCAGGTACCGGACATCTATAGCCAACCCGTAAATTTCATTAAAAGTTAAGTTACATTACTAACCCTACGGAAACATTCCATCTAACTACACGAATACCTATTAGTATGTTCATCACAATGCCACTAGTGTATTGAATCAGGCGAACTTTCTCGAAAAACGTAATAGAGACTAATGACTGATGCATATTAAGAAGTTCCTTAAGGTGCGATTCCTGAGACGCGACAAACGAAAGACGTCAGCGACACTACAATGTTTTTCTATGATACTAAATCCGCCATAAACTGCAATTGTTACGCGACATTCAACATGTGCAACTACCCTCAATGTGTCTTTTATTTGGTCAAGATGTCCAATTTTTGTAAATTATGTTATTGCATGCGTTTAATGAAATAATATTGTTAATTAGTAGATAATACGCGCAATGAATTATGTAATATGATTATGAAATGTTTCTCTACAAGTGATTGTAAATCTTTTGAGAAATAAACGATCTTAAACCATAAACCATATTAAACATGATGATGATTATGGAAACTCAGTGATTTTATATTGGTGTATTATTGGTACAAGTAAATGTATGACAGGTTTGTTTTTCTTAAGGATATCGCAAGTCGCCTTGAGTTGGCACCTCGCCTGGAGCACAAAGCATGTATGCTAATACCGCATTTGCAATTAAAATATCCACCCACCAAGGGATACTATTGTCTGACGCGTAACGAAGCAACATACTTTAAATTAAACGGTTATATCATCGTCTTGTGCAACTAATTATTCATTTTTAGACGGTAGTGGTGTCGTATGTTTAATTTTAAATGTATAGTATTTATTTTACTTTCTTTTTATTGTGACGAATTTAGTACATCTGCATTTTTATTCCCATTTTGATTGCATGAAAATAATTGCTATACAGCCAAAAGAGACAGCGCCCGTTGTTTTGATCAGAAGAATAAATAAAAAGTGTGTGTTATTTTTATTTGTATGTTCTGTGTTGCGCAAATATATTTTTATCTATGGATCTATCTGTCATAGCGCTCGTAATCTACATATTTGCTATCGTGCATTTAAGCTATCGATTGAATCATAGAGGTTGTCATTATAATTATGGAATCATCCATAGAATGAGTGTATTTATAAATAAAATATGATAGCTATATACGAACATTAACAATTATTGCGGAAGAGAAGTGACAGTTGAGATTACAGCTGATAAGTTTTACCTAGTGATAAATTAGTATACTTCGTTGAATATCAAGTAATAATTTCAACAAGCCAATTACCTCAAATCGCATGATGATGAATTGCAGCTGAATTTTCATTATTGACAATAATACTACATTGTTTACTGTGTTAACTAGTGTTGTTCCCATTTGTAATTTGACTTCGAAAACAATTGCTAAATTCCAAATCAATATAAAAACAGCGCGCATAAGCGTGAACAATGAACATTCTTTGAAAACTGCAATGAATGTTGCGATTATTAAAACATTTCATTGAAGAACTTTGGTTACGAATGATACTAATTGAAGGAATGCCGGGTAAAAGTTGGACAAGCAATCTCTGAGTAAAGTTGAGGTGAATTTCCGAGCCCCGCCGCCGCCCAGCAGCCCCGGAAGAATGTAATAACTTACAGGTGTTCCAAGTTCTTTATTGGATTTCGCACATTCCGTCTCGACGTGTTTGATGGCCGGAAGATTCTTGCCAAACTCTTCGGCTAGCTCTTTCCTTGATATTAATTCTCGTTGAATATGCTATTAAAATTGTCTTTGGTACTTTTATTCGTGCCAACATAAGAATACTAATAAATTATCGTAATAGACACATTATTAGATTGTTTACTGTTTAACTAAATAAATAATAATGCCTTTGCACCAGGCAACCAAATTTTAAGTGGTTTCCATTTTTCTCGATTAACGCAAAAGAATTTACCTACATGCTCTGTTATAGCAGAATTAACATTGTATGAGATCAATTTTGTTCCTACTAAATATTAAACTGCAAGTCAATCATAAATAATCGCGTAAATACCGCAAGCGCAAGCTGTCGCGATCAGTACACGTCACCGTAAGGTCAGACGTCTTTGCTAGCTTCATCCAGTTACAACCGCTAAACGAACGACCGTGTCACGGGGGCGAAGTGAAAAGTGTTTCTCAGGACCGACTGAAAGGAAAAGTATGTATAGGCCGCCGAGCCGCCGGCGCGCCGTGTTGCACCGAGTCATTGACACATGCAAATTCGAACAACGATTCGGTATTCGGTCAACGAACTCTCCATTCAATGACTGTCGAAAGTTATCCGTGAATACGACGTGTCGTAGCCTACAAACGGCTCGACGCTCTATCAAGCGAATGTAACGCTAAAATCGACTGTAAATAAAGTTTACCTCGTTGCCTTCGAAGCCTAAAGGAGCACAGCGAGGTGTCTAGCTAGCTCTTCTTTCGGCATTGGATTTGAGAGCGTTGGAAAACGATTCTTGTTCGAATGCAAATAAGGTTGTCTATCGGTTGTTCGATGGCGAGAGTACAACAGATGCGCCGCTGACACGAGGTGCGTCAGGTCTGGCTATTGTATTATTAGCATTGCGAATTTCGTCAACCGCTTAGCGCTAGACAATTCGCAAATACATTCGGACAACATGCAAATTTCCCCCGTCTGAGGGACATTTGCATGGTTTGTTACTGTATACAAGTGGGTGCTTTAAGCGATAATTAATACAGATTTAATCAAATTATGCATGCTATGGTATGGTGTTACTTCGATATCCGAAAGATAACGTATATTTATCATGGTAATGTATGCTTTTAGATTAGAAAACCGAAACTGTAATTTACATTATGTAAATTACTAAGTTATGTATCGATGTTATCATCAAGTTTTGTTAAATTATGCGTTGCATATGCGAAAAATTGTCTTGTTCAGTTATAAATCGAAAGAATAGAGGAGATAAGCGATCTTAGGTCAAAACAAATGCCAGTAACTGACGCACATATAAAATATTTTGTTATTGAACTGTCTGTCTGTCGCCATCAGCTGGAGCTTATACCTTATCTTGATTTAACCAATCTGCTTCAATGCGGGTTGGAGTTACAACATCCCGTAGGCCTCTACATTGCAAAAAATACTAAAATAATTCTGTCATCTGCATAATAAATATATGAAGAACTAGTGATCGCCCGCGGTTCCGCCGGCGTGGAAGGATTGCTTGAAGTAAATTTTCAATTGACCATAACTTCTTTTTCCCTTAACCGATTTTAATGAAACAAAGTTTTTACAATGCTCCTAATTATATGTAATCCAACAGTGAAAACCGCGTTCAAATCCGTTGAGTAGTTTTGAAGTTATAACGTACCAGACAGACATAAATTCCAAAAATTGTTTTTTTTTTGGTTTCTATGACTCTTCTTTAATTGCCTCCTATCAGTTTTTTGGAAAAATATTTAATGTACAAAAATCTATTTTTATTGTCTTATTATTAGTATATAGATATAGATAATCTGTCAGCTCTTCTAAGGTCTACTTAAAAAAGTCTCTACAATAACTTATTATCTTTTTATATCTCTATCTCTGTATGATTTATTTCAATATGCGATGTTTCTTAAAGCTTTATACCTATTCATTTCATAATTACTTTTTCCAGCTTATAAATATGGGCACTTATGTACGTTAACTACCTACATATCGATCTGTTTCGTAATAGTAGCTACTAGTACAATTTAAATACCACAGCTAGACAATATTACGTAAAGTGGTAATTTAAGCAGCTACGTGGGAATCTAGAGAAGTGGGATTCGTCCTTGTCCGTTAGATGTAAATACTAGGCGCTGGCCCAAATAGGAAGGAAAGTGATTCCGTCTTCCGATACAACGGTGCTACGGTCTCATTCACATGGTTAAGGTAATATAGAACTGTAGTTGTTAATATATGTTTTTATATGTATAAAGGTGCATAAGAAATGGACCTTGACAATTAATTTACGAATATCGATTGTTTTTGGTATTTTAGTTTAATATTTTTTTTTAGATGTGAAATTACTTATGTCATAGTTTTTTAAATGTTTTCATCCAATATTTAGCTTTAAGACTTACCCGTGACTATTAGACTTGTTTGTTTTTTTCTCGTATTAATGAGTTATTGTGAAGAAATAACTTGTCCCTAATATAATGGAAGTTTTAAACTTAGAATGTAATGTTTGTAGGACGTAAAATATTTGTATGAAAAATCTTATACGCCGGACTGTCATCGATAAAAGAGCGTAAACCCAAAAGCGATCATAAAATATGATGTCATCTACGTCTGGTATGCTTTGAGGCCGAACAGCTTGTAAACGGGAGGTTTACAGACTTTCAAATTAGCACGTAAATTGTAGCCACTACGAGTACATAGTTGGCCAGATGTAAGCCGCTACACCGGTGAAACGCCAAATGCAAGTAATGTATTATCGTGCCAAAAATATACAACTTTTGTCTGGCGCTGAAAATAGGGTTGCCAGATGGTCGACTCGAGAATTCTACCGATATTCCAGACATTGTCGAGATTCCCAATATATTACAAAACATTTCGATAAACATATTTCGGACTTTTTTTAAACTAGGGAACTGTTTTTGATTGTGTGATATAAAATACTAATTTATAATTGTCATGCAATTTTACTTTCTTTCATCATTGGCGTCGATAGAGTCCGTTTATGTTATCGTGCCTATTTTTGTTGTTTGTTTTTATAAAAATAATATTGCTTTTTTCCCACAACAACAGAACATAAATTTTAAATGCCTAGTTGTGTGTTTTACTGAAGTCTGGCAACCCTAAGCTTCAATGAGTAACAAGGGAATTTGTAAACGTGTTCGAGAATTCAAATAAACAAAATGTACAACACTTTGTATTTTAAAACGCAATGATTAAACAATCATCAGCATGTAATATGATTGTCTTTTTAGCAGATATTAGATAGATCCTGTGTTGAGAAGGGAATAGAAATAATATGGTATAATTTTGAATATAATATGCTTATGAAGGTATCCCTACGATTTTTTCCCACATCATTGCAAGCAACATTATTTCTTAGAATATACTAAACACCTCTATTCTCTTCGAAAAATGATTTATCTCACTAAATTTTCTGATATTAAAAAAATATTTACTGTTACGTCATAATAGTGAACTAAATCACTTTTACTGCAAGTAATTGACGAGGTAATCATCTTTACGCACGCGACCTGTCCAATCAATTTCGAATTTATATCGAAATAAAGTGTTTGTGCAAATTGTTTTTCATTCATTTCCGCTGCGTGTGCCGAGTATAATAACAATGTTATGTAACGAACAACATTTTTGATTTGGGGAATTCATGTATGAGAAAGCTATAATTATGCTTAATCTTATTAGTTCCAAATGTACCTCCCATTTAGCTAGTTCTATATTTATTGTTATTGATTTTGGATTGGATTATTTTTTACTCAGTACTTATATATTATGACAAAGTTAGAAAGAATCCTATCACAGACAGTAAGGCTTAACAAGTTTACGAATAATTAGGTCTACTACGGAACATAGTGCGAGGTACGACGAAATTGGCCGATTTTAGTAGATACCTACTTAGTTTCATAGACACCTACTAAGTTTAATTGACAACTCCTTAATTTTGACCTATATAACTATTTGTATAAACTAACCTTATATCTTACGAGTCTATAAAGTAGGTGTCTATTTTACTTACATTTATATTGATATATCCAGTCGCAAAGGCGTATTTACACAGGAGATTGAGCCGACTCTCACCATTACATTTATTTACCTAACACTATACGTCTCTAAACGTTTTGATGTTCATCGTCTTAGATTCCTTACATGATTACAAAACTTGTTGCTTCTGTCATCTGAAATACTTTTGTTACATTAATGCTGGTACAGTTCGTGGCTTTACCTTGACGGATGGGCTTCACTGCATTGGACGGGTGTCGCCTCATCACAGAGGAGGGCTATAGCATTCTCCATCACACTGTTCCAGTGAAGGTTTAGTGGCCAACCAACATGGCTTAACGACTAATGACTAAGTAAGACAAAGTCCCATGACCTATCTTTTCAAAATCCATAGACGAACAGCATTGCTCAGTCCGCATACTGTCGTAATTGTCCCAAACACAAACTCGTCTGAATTGTGGTTTAAATTCTTGTACAATTTTATTGACGTGTCCTCTGAAGCATTGAAGCTTCGGAGAACTAATTATTTTTTGTTACTAGCAGTCACTTAAAAATAATTAGGTGTAGCCGAGTAATTGACGATTTAATGGTAATTATAATGAAATAACAAAATCTGCTAGCCCAGTGTTTTTGTTGAACAAACTCTGTCATTGTTTTAAAGTAAAAGGTAAAACTATTTCATAATTTTTATCTGTAAACGTTTTAGCATTTTGTGAAGAGGGTGATTCCCATGAGTCATGTTTTATCTGTAAGTATTTGGAAGAAACTCCCATTCGTGTCAAATGACCGAGTTGCAATAACTCTTGAAAATCTTTGGAATTAAAGTCTCCTCCCGTTGTTGTCTGTACAGTCCTTTCAAACTGCGATTTAAGAGGAAGATTTACAATTGTTACTCTCGTCAGTTATATAGGTAAATTTCTACAGAATGAAGCATGATGATGAATGAATTCGCACATTTCAGTCACAATTTACACTGGCCTTAAATCTTATCCTTTTATTTTCGTTTACTATAAATAATGACTGTGTTTTGTCTGTCTTGTTATTAACGTGACGATCTAAAAAATCTGAAAAAGACTAAACAATTGTTACAAATAACAGAGCGATTGTCAGGGAAAGTTTGCGATAAAACTTGCATCGATGTGGTCAATGTTTTTAACGTTAGAAACATTTTCAGAAAGAAAAAAGACAAGCGAATAACTACAACTTAATTTTAATCGATGTACTCGTAACTAAGCAAACGGTCTACATGTTTATAACGATTTCGTATTCACAAATAAATACCTGAGGTAGCTATGAGTAAACACAATTCTCTTTCAAATCAACAACGCCCAAAGTAAACCCACTCCGGCGACTAATAGCTACTAATTACCGAGGTATCTCGGTAGTGTATTGTTCAAGTAGCTAGTGCATAGACGAGGCTAGGTGGGGAGCATGAGAAGCTGGTCAGTGGCCGCATTCCTACCACTTGAAAGTCGTGGTATCCGGCTGCGAAAAATTACCATCTCGCTACTGCAATGCATTTTCAGTCCTAACTACTGAGTAGTAGAGTTGAATTTAAGTAGCCAAACATAGCACTTCAATGAATTTTTCCCTTAAGCATAGTTACATAATGTTTATTAGCTAATTACGTTCTGTATTCATCAGGAATTTAAAGTTAAAGCGTATCAGGTTTGTTTCCTCACATAGTTCAATCAATAGCGATGCGTATAACTGCACGTAGGCAGATAAATAATGCAAATGATTTCTGAAAGTAAATTAAACAAACATTTATAGTGTACCTGAAGTCGATAAGCGATTATTCTATGGAAATAGACTCGTAGCCTACAAGATAATGGATGGTCATAATCACGCCAAAAATATCACCAAGAAAATATAAGAAACAAAGAAAGAAAACTGTTTTTTAGAGTGTTGATCGCAAATGACATGCGAGTCAAACAACATTGAACACCAAAAAAACGAAAACAACACGTAGTTTTTGTACCTACAAGTATGTAGAAAACGCGTCTTGATTAGGTAACGTAAATATATACATTTATCATAATAATATTATATACGTTACATATTAAACG
>DWOX01000160.1:0-12372 GCA_018251315.1 Nastra julia | reverse complement strand
ATTTGTGATCTGCTGGAAGTTGCTCTGCTAAGTTCAAGGCCATGCCGAAAACTGGCGAACGTAAATATGACGTCTCCCGACCATATAAAGCCTTCCGCTCGGTAGTACAGGTAAGCGAGTGACAAATTTTCAAGTGTCACTTATTTACTTGTAATTTTATACGAACGCTCCATCTATTCTTTTGAGTAGGCAAGAATAATAATTTTCCATTTTTGTCACTTATCACTTTTGGACCAGAATTCAAAAACCTTCCTCATGAAAGATCGAATATCTCTGCCACCCTTCAGCAAGTAAAAAAATCGTGGGTAGATTGCTTATACTCAGTTTCAATCTGTTTACTAGATAACTTCATGAAAATTGATTAAAGTGGTTTACAATATCAATGGATATAAATACAATAATGTACTAATTGATTTGTAGAAAATTTTGCAATAAAGAAAGATTTACAATAATGTGGAAGATAGTAATTGAACGCATGGTGAAGATCAAGAGAATCACAAATTAAATTTAATATAATTTCATTTATCATACAAGCATCTAACTAATAATTTAACGAATTAACTTTTTACAAGATTACCTGCATTTGTAACAAGGTCACTTCAAACTTAAAAATAGAGGTTTATTTCATGTTACTTTACTACGTATTGAAGTAGCCAATTAATGACGTTTAAAAATAATTACTATGAATACTTATTAATAGTAAGAACCAAAAATTATTATTGAAATGTGAGCTTCTATTCAGGATTTCTATGCAGGAAGCTTCTCTTCCGGATTATTTTAAATTCTACTGTTCTTTGATCAGACTTTACCTTTAACAAAAATTTTAATGACACTAATACAAAAAAAATCCGAAACAAAATTTATAGTTACGCCAGAGTTCCGCCATAGGTAAACCCTATATTAATCCTTCGATCAGTTGTTAATATATTTCTTAACATAAAATTTACAATGTTCAAAAAATAGAGTCAGAATGTAAGACAGTTTAAAATAACTCTGTTATGGTAATAATTCGTAATTTACACCAGTGAACCAATGAAAACGTCTAAAGTATGTACATTGTTTATGACAAGATCTGTTACATATCAAAACATTGTTGAAATAAACATATCTAACGTATTGGAGTGATTAATCTCGAGTAACGAGTCGCGGCGTCACGTGGATATTGTGAGATTGTCTGGTGAAGTGGAGATCGAAGTGAGGAGTGAAGTGAGTGGAACAGCAGTGGATGTTAGTGATCTGTTGGAGATAGCGTATAATGTGATGATGCGACGGGGGAAAGCGTTGCTGGAAGGCAGCAGGCAGGGCTCTGTCGACGGCAACAGTAACTTGGCGAACGATAAGGAGCTGGTCCACAAGTGTCATAGTGACCCTGGAGGTGGGAGAGCGTTGGGTGCTGGCCCTAGAGGACACAGACATCGATCTGCCTCGGGCGCACCCAGAAAATGCGTCTTAACTCTCGATGGCTACTCGTATGTCATAGGTAAGTGATGTATCAAATATCGATGTTACAGATGATGATGATTGAAACAGATTATTCAAGGCTTAAAAGATTTAAATTTTTATCGCGCACACAGAACCCTAAAAAATATTGATACAAAAAGTAACAATGTATTACTCGGATAAAGCTTTAAGAGCACCTTTTGACTACAATCCGTTAAAAGCATTCGGCTTTGATACTGGTTGCTTGTGCGTAATTACGTAAATATTAGAATAGGGATTCTGGAAGACGATCTTTTTATAAATTCAATATGAAAGTGGGGGTCGGTAGCCGACATAATAGAATTATTAAACTGAGTACGTTTAACTAACGATGAGTATTGTTCGGTTAATGACAAGTCATGTACGTTTTTAGACAAAAGGTCAAGTAAATGTATTTTAACCTTATAGAAAATAGAAGGTTCATCCAACTATTTTCTTAATATCAGATTTGTTATTTGTCCAAAGATAATCTCTTTCACTCTCGTTTACTATTGTGTGTAGAATACGCTCCATGGTTTTCTTTTTTCATTGTTATTTCACTGTGTATAGAAACACAAAGCTCTAGCAACATTTTTTTATTTTTAATCCCTTTTCGCGAGGTACTCAGAATTTGAAAAATCGATCTTCGTGGAAAATTTTAGATGTTGTAAGAAAAAGGTTTACAAAAATATTATTTAGAGCACGTGAAACTACAGAAAATTCCGATAAAGGTCATAGTTCAATAAAGGTCATAGTTTTACCATTGAATACTAATGAAGAGCGAGATGAAGGCGAAAACAATATCGAATTCAAATCGTTTTCGGACGTACACCAACTAGGTAACTACTTATTAAAATAGTAAGGTTTTAAAGCACTACATATTAACTACTATAAAACATTCTCGGACCAAAGATGAACGAGAGATTGTCGGCAAAAAAACATAACGTTCTAACAAATGATAACATTTTTCGTCGTGGTAATCGGCAAGACCGAAAACTTGACACAATGTGTCAATGAAATGTCATGTCAGATCGCGAAACAAAAAAAAAACTCACCTCACTTTTTTGTTCCGAAAGTTGAGTTAATCCTGGTCTGTGAAAACGTTATATTTTTTATAAACATAATATTATGTACTAGCAAATGTTTAGTCAGTCTAATCCCGCTGTGGAAAGGGAAGTTACCGAGTGGGAAAATAATGTTGTAAATTGATATCTACACTTGTTTTTAAATTGTACTCCTTGAAGTCATTGATGTCTTCAAAATCCAAAGAAAAACTACAAGATAAATTTTGAATCAACTCACTTTCGTGTTCGAATTATTACAAAAAAAATCTTCGGTATGGTTTTTTGATGTTGTATATTATGTTTTCGATCTCGAACATGGTCTAATATTAACGCTTAGGTACTTCATTATCGCGTTACGAGCAGGGCTTGGTCCAATGAGTAGCCGCTAGTGCTGTTAAATGCGGTGACCTCGGTACTGGAAGCACTTCTACTTACTACATGTTTACACATAAGAATGCTTCGAGAATGTGATACAACTAACGACTTTCTGGAAAAAAAAATTCAAATTTGGAATAATAGCTCCAATCCCTCATAGATACAACGTTTGAACAAAAAAGTGGGGTCCGTTATTTTTTTTGCGATCTGTCATATGTCACAGAGCACGGTCTTGCCGATTTCAATGGCGAAAATCGTTGAATTTTTTTAGACCGTAATGTTTTTTATCCGATAATCTCTTGTTTCGATATTGGTTTATGCATTCACCAAATACAAGATTTTTCTAAGACATGGCAACATAAATTGACAAAGATCAGGAATAGAATATTTGACTCATTTTTATGTTTCTAATTCGCTGCGAATTGAACTCAGGACCGGCTATCGTAGGCATTACCATACTTCGTCATTTATTATCGATGTCTTAATCAATATTTAATGTAAACTTCCTCCATTGCTTTCAGAAAAACTATTAGTCTAACCTATTGCCATTAAATTTTCTCAATAAATTGGACGTAATAGACTGACAGAATCATAAGGCCCTTCTTACCTTGGATCTACGTAGCCCTAAAAACTAAGTAGGTAGTAACAGCTCCTGTCGTAAAGATCCTCTCACGTATTTTTACGAACTTGACGGAGAGAAGCGTGAACTGAGTCGATGGATATGTCAAAACTTACGCTGCCACCTCTCTCTTAGCCCTGTTAAGGTTTATTATTTATATATTTTCCATTACTCCTGATGTCGGCTTCGTCGTTGAGGATACAAAATAAATGGATATTAAGTATGGTGGCAAATACGCTGAATAAAATTTTCTATATATATATGTATAAGCCAAAGGTCATTCACACATCACGAAATCTCAGAAATTACAAGTAATAGGAACTTTAAATTTTGCGTGCGGGTTCTTTTTAAGTGCTCACTAAGACGGGATTTTACGAAACTTCGTTACGGTAAGTGATTGAAGATTTGAATTTTTCACATGAATTCTTTCTAGGATGTAGATGTTACGCATATCGATCCCTAAGGGGTTGATTTTGGGGTTGATAATTTATATAATCCTTCTACGCAGGCGGAGCCGCGGGCGATCGCTAGTATCATATAAAAGCGCAACGTCATTCACTCGCTCATTATCAAATCTAGTTGCATGCTGGTGCTTTTTAGGACATAGGTGCCCAGTAAGACGGGATTCTACGAAATTTGACCCCTAAGGGGTTGTTTTTGGGATTGATAATTTGTTTGAAACTTTGTTACCGTGAATGCTGTGAGGTTAAAATTTTCAGTAGGAGTTCTTTTCAGGACGTAGGTGCCATCTGAAACGGAAATAAAGAGAAAGGGTTTCTTTAACAGTAAAGGTACACTGAAGCGAAGCGTACGAATAGATTTATACGTTATTTTAGAATACTTTTTTTACTGACATGAGTTATGGTAAAATTGCAAACGAAATCCTTATACCACTTCCCCTACCGATGAAACGGTATATATGTATTATATGACATTTTTTTCTTCTTAGCATCGCGGGCTCCCCTTTTATTAATAAAATCCTAAACTAGAAGACACCACATTAATGAAAATGACTGAATATAATGTAGTTATTGTTACCTTAAATTTTCACGCAAACACTACAATAATGATTTTGGTGAAAATTAATTAGTTTCAACACTACATTGAAGTTCAATGGTAGTTCTAGAAATTCTCATATTTATACATATTATATCAATTCAAAAAGTAACTGTATTACGTAGACATAAAGACGCTTATTGCTTGTGGATTGGAATAGACAGAGTACTATTGTTAATAATTTATTATTTATCAGTATTGTAAATACGTTTGCGTTTTTATTAGAAATTTTTATTAGTTTCACAGACATTCGGTTTCACAATCAATAGTTAAATTTGACCTTGGGTTATAGTTGGGTTATGGTTTTATTAGAATTTTGATAACCATAAAATACAGAAGCATAATAGTTTCATAATTTAATGGCTAATGAATTATACAAGTCGGTGTTATACGAAAAGAAGTAAAATCGATTTACACACATGAAACTTATTTTAATAACATTATTAAAATGATAGACAATAAAATTTTACCATATTCGTTTATCGAAAGTAGTCATCGAAGTATTTCATTTCTCTTTAATTTTTTTTCAAAAGAATCTCTACTCAAACCATATAAATTCAAATGAAACAAATATGTTTTTTTTTTGTATTAGGATAGCAAACGAACTGACAGTGCCAACAACCCCTGCCGTCCATGGACATCGTAAAAGATGCGTTGCTTTAAACACTGAATATTTTAAACTAGTAGTTCAATTGAAAAAGAAAAAACACAATTCCACAAATTATGTAGTCCTTGTTACTACCACAATGAAAACGAATCCAATATCCTCATAATGTTGATATTCGTAAAATGATTTAGACTTTAGAACTTGCCAGAGACGAAGGTATTGACATTCATACACACCTAAATATATACATACATATGTACGTAATTGTTTAGTTACACAGATACACCGTCACTACAGATTTTTTGTCACGCAGATAATGTATTACCAAAATATGGTACTTTAAATTACAATATCTTTATTACAGCTATGAGTAAAATCATAACAAAGAGTCCCACCCTTACAAAAACGCTATACCCCATGCAAAAACACGGGGTAAAAAACGCAACTCATGGTATAAAACAAAGATGTTTGGCCGATAATTGTTATTAATGGTATCATCATAGAACACAATGTTAACAGATAGGTCTTCCGCGTTATTATTGCTGCCTACTACAGGATATGCGTCTTTCCTCACCACTGGTAATTGTCTCCTACTCCCCTTTCCCCAGAGGGAATCTTTCGAAAGTTGCCGATTGTGAATTATGTGGGATTTTTGCACACTAAAATTCCCTCGGTTTGGCGCTAACGGGGAAGTTATTTATAACCTTCTTTTCCATATCTTTCGGCCTCTTGGGCAACGGGTAACCCTTTGGGGCTGGTTACTAAGACTGGTTAGTAGTTAATTGTGTAAATGGCAATCAAAAGTATTGTTTTAAAGCTGAAAGCCTCCAGTAAGCTTTAAGGATTATTCTAACGGTAAGAACCGGAATCTACAGCTTAATTTTAAAGTTACATGCCTTTCAAAGCACGGAAGCTCTCAAGATTTGTTGCCACTAGCGGTCATACTTGCTTTTTCTGACCGCGTCCGTAGTAGCTTAACATCGCGCGACCATTTGCTTCAACGTCGTTAGCTCCCCATACTAAAGGATTTTCTGTATATCTCTAATCTGTTACCAGCAACCGTTTACTGTTATACAAATAATGCACGAATAGTCTATCTGTGTATTGATTTATCTTGCCCCATGGATTAACATGATGGTGATTTGTGCGGCTATGAATTTTACGCCGTCATTGTTCAATTTTGGTGTTTGTACAAATTACTTTATATTCCTTTGTGTCTATTGACAAGTACTCAATTAAAATGGTGGTAGTAAGTGTTCGAAATTCAATTGCTTCAACAAGTATCCTATTTTTATTAAGGCTGAAATACTGGTGGCTTGCTTCGATAGGGAACTGCATACGCAAACTGAATTGGGTGACAGCTAGCGGCAAAAATCTTAAGCATTTCCATGATCGAAGTCCAGCTTTAGCCATCGACCTCGAAAGTTATCGTTAGATGAGAATCGTTAAGGTATTTTGGATATCTTTAGGTGACATGAAAAACTTCTGATATTTGGGTAAGTCGCTAACCTCTTCACCGATCTGCACCGGAGCAACGTGGTACTGGTAGTAAAAATGTTCTAGACCTTCTTAGTTACAAGAAGAAACACGTACTTAGTCATCATCACTACCCATAACTGTCCCACGGCTGGATTCCAGTTTTCTTCATATTGTAAAGGAAACAAACCGTATTCCACTAGCCAAGTGCGGATTTTCAGACTTCACACACCTCGAAGAACTTTACGAAGAACTCTCAGGTGTGCAGGTTTCCTTGCGACGTTGTCGTTCGCCGAAGCAAGTGACAAGCAAGTTTCTAACTCGCAAATAAATTGGGAATTAGAGGTGCTTTCCGGGTCTGTATTCAAGGAGATCAATATTCAAACCATTAAGCTAACACTGCTTTTTTCCGTGTTAGGTAGAAGGCCTTTAATAGTTCGATACGTTACCAAATCTATCACTCCTGCTGCATAATATAGAGATTAACAGTAGTTAACAACGCTCACGCACACATTTATAATTTTGTTCAATAATAATTTTGAAATCGAATCGAAATCCGTTTAAACACACAAGTGTCTATGTGTGCGTTGTTCGAATATAATCACTGTTAGTATCTCTTTATTAAACTAGCAATCGCTAGTGGCTACGCCCTCGTGGAAGGATTATATTTTTTATTGCTGCTCCTCTCCTATTCATCTTAACGTGATGTTATATATTATAACCTATAGACTTCCTTGATAAATGGACTATCTTACACTAAATAATTTTTCTAATCGGTCCAGTAGTTCCTGAGATTACCGCGTTCATACAAACAAACTCTTCAGCTTTTTATAATTCGTATAGATGGCCTGATACAGACCGATAAAGTTTTAGATTTGATTTCCAGCGAGATGAAAGTTCAAATGATGATTTTTTTATTATATTCTCGGTTGAGATTTAGAATAAACAAAATCATCATTCTAATTTATTTAGCTGAGACTCAAACCCTGGTCCTGTTCAACGATACTGCGACAAGGTAACCATTGCACCACACGTGTCGTCATAGTTAACAATAGTAATCAATTTAGTAACAAATTAACGGACTAAGTTAACCGTCTCTGTTAAATCAACGGTCATAGAGCACGCGTGGCTAACGGACCGGAACCGGACAGGCACAGGTGACCGCATACCGGAACAGGTACGTTACAGATTATAAAGTTCAACTCACCCCTTTTCACCCTTTGGCAGTTTGATCATTAAATTAATATAATGTTTAACATTTTGAATCGGATACATCCGTAAATTTTGCGGCTTAAAGTATCCGTATTTTATTAGAGATGTTCTGTTGTACTTTGAACACCGCCCTTTAATCTCTATTGGTATCTTTTAAGGTGTTGTAGGTATTTTACCGACATAATATCTCGTCGTGAGAAGCATAAGGTCCTCCGTAACAAATCACAGGTTTATAGAAGAACCAAAACAAAAATACCACATGGGCCCTTGTGCTTCTCAGGTATAGATATGTTTGTTATTTTGCAACAATTAGTTGGTAGATACGCCTAATTTTACGTGAATGAATTTCCATGAACAATACTTCTTCCTTCTATTCCTTATAAATACCTAACGTCTTAGTTCCATACTCTTCAGTAGTATCCAAAAACAACCCATTTATGGGGACACAAAGATATTGACACGGACACTTCCGCTGTGCAACGGACATTGACGGAAACCGACACACCGGATCTGCGGAATCGGTAAAACGCCGGAACCGGAACGGGTAACCATCACTTACCTCAGTGGAAAAAAACGTCTTAAGGAATTAATAATTATGTGTATAGTTTCAAGTGCAACTTACGATAAAAGGTAATTTATTCATTATCGTAAGTTATCTTATGAATCTATAAATCTCTATCTATGTCTTCATAACTTATTTTGAACTTACTGTCTGCTTACTTAGGTATTATAATTAAGTCTTGGTAAGCCTAGCTTAGGTACTGAATGTATAACGCCCAATAACAGGCACGATTTTGTCTGCAAAAGTGACATTTAGCAAAAAAATTGTGCCTCCATAAAGTCCCCACGCGAGACGGGACGGTAGAAATCACTGAAGCAGAACAAGTGTGGCACCGCAACAGGTGAGCGGCACGAATCTCAAAGGTTAATTAAAACCATTTTCACCATTAATGGTTAACCTTATGAATTAACAAATTAAATAGTTTATTTTAAGTTTATTTTAACGTCACATACGTTACATATTCATTATCTATGACGTTTATGATCATCAGTGTGGAACAAGAGTTACTCAGACTGCTTTTGAAACGGTTTTGGATTTGATTCCCGACAAAATAGTTGAATGGACAGATTTTTTAGTCTTTTCGTGTAGTGTAGTCTTTGGTGTATATGATACAGACCTAACTCTGAACTGTGCGAATGCAGCCTTAGAAAAACTCTGTAACAATGTCCAATTGGTATGTTTCTAGACCTTTTTAAGGCGCATCTACTCGAGGCTATTGATATAATTTAATAATTAAAATAAAACAGTGTCTACCCAGTATGCTCTTAAAGATTATAAGTATTTAATAAAAAAAATTAAAATAAAATGCTTATGTATTTTTCTGTTGCACGTCGGTATTATTTTACCAGTGGCTCGTAGTTTTTGTCAACAAAGTAGGACAAGTTTAAAAATGAAGATATCTTAATATGCAAATTAAATCGCAATTAACATTTATAACTTCCTTATCTTTGCGAATTTAACACGTCTTTAACAGTCGCGTCCATCGATCTATAATCATGCAACGATTGCGACCGGATTGTTGAAAAGTTATCTATTTAATCGATAACCAGAAATGTCCATCAACCCTCAAGCGAGTCCGGTCGTTTCGCTCCGGTATCATTAAGATAAAATTAATTGGGCTCCACCGGTCTTCCGCGTCCCCGTCGAGATGAAAAAAGTGGGCACACGTGGTCACTACCGTTCATTTACGAACGCGAATTATGCGTAGTACGGCAGGTGGCAGGTGGCAGCGATCATGGGAACTCGGGGTTGAGGTGGGTTCCCACGGCCGCGTCATTCACCACGCCACACCTGCGCCCCTTAACGGGGATGCTACACACACGACCGCCACGCGAAGGAAAGCGCCGATTAGAAGGTAGCGCGCGTGTGTGCGCTCGCGCCTCGCGCGTCGCCGCTCGCGTGTCTACACGGGCCTTACGTGTGTGCGAGCTGCGCACGAGCAGTTTTACTTACACGATTTATTCGTAAGGCGAGGGCTGTTTACGTTACACTCTACGTTGTGGAGTCCTAGTCCTCTGTGTGCGTTCGCTTTTGATTTATTGAACCTCATCTTTTTTACCGATAAATAATAAGTACCCATCTTTTTAGATTATTTTTTTGTTTCAATATTACCCATAATTAATTATCATTAATCAAGCTTTTAAAGCGTATTATGTTCAATAATTATGAGGATAAGCGAAGAGATATACGATGAGATAAAATTGATAGGTTTTGCGACAATAATCTATGCAAATTCATGTAAGTAATGTGAATTAGTAGATACCTATCTTTTTGCAAAAAAAAGATCAGACGCGATTCGAATGAATTCAAATTCAACTAATTACAAGAGATAATTGCACATAATGAATGAGAAAACAGGTATAACTCCGAGGTAATTGGAACCACTGAATGATAGAGACATTAAATTCTCGGAATCACTTATTAAGAAATCTATACACATTTGTATGCATCTCCGCGTAATATTCACGGCGCATCAGCGACAAAACTTGACAACTGAATATGAGTGCGTCACTCATTTAAAATAATGCCTATAACTCCAGTGTTTCTCAACCTTTAGTTATAGCAATTTTAATCGACGATAAAACTAATAACATCTGAAATTTCAGTTGGTAATTAAAAGGAAAACAACTTCGAATTCGCAATTTTTAACATTTACACTTAGGTACTCTTAATAAATTGTAGAGCCGTAGAGCATAATTATGTAGATGATATGGTTATCAACGGTACCAATTTTTTTTCATATTTACGAAAGTGTTATATGTATTTCTAAACTTTGGCAGTAAACAGTGTCTGCTGAATTTCTGCAAATAAATGAATGAATGTAATTTTAATAGTTTTCTTCGGTACTACTACTTTCCATCGGCGACGCAACGCTGACTTTAACATTACATAGTAAAATACAAATAAAAAAGATTGAGAACCATTGGTATATGTTTACAGGAATCTAACAATCGGAACACAATTTAGGTTGTCCCCCGCTGGTATTCATACGAATGAGTGGCACACGGCATTGTTTACACGCGGGGACGTGATACTATGAGGGTCACGTAGTATGGGCACTGGCACGTATCTAATTAGAGGTGGGGGGCCAAGCAGGCACCTAAAATCTGTACCCCTACCATGAGTATATGCAAACGATACTCGCTAGCGTCTATAGTTAATTTTTATATAGAACTTCGTTCAGCGCCCCTGGCGGATACGCAGAGAACTAAAAAATCCTATACAAACATTTACTATAGACGCTAGCGAGTATCGTTTGCATAAACTCATGGTAGGGGTACTGTTATGCAATCAATGAAAAACTACCCCTCTCTTACTCCTTTTCAGCAAATGTGACTAAGGCTGCCTAAGGTGATATTTTTTAAGATCATAATCAGAAATCAGAATAGACTCAAACTTCGCAACAAAAAACGAGGTCAGTTTTTTTCGCGATCTGAAATACCCATGTCACACAGCACGGTCTTGCCGATTACTATGGCGAACAATGTTATCATTTGTTACGTTAAATAATTTCTGGTCTGGAGTCATAATACAGAACATTTTTACCCATAGGTAACTGTTCGCATACTGTAACTTTATACTCGTAGGTACTCGATTTAGCGAATGCACAAACAAACGTATTTTTATTTACAAACTATTAAATCCAAATAATATTTATGTGTTAATGTTAACACTAATAATACAAAGACAATTACTATCATTTTATTATGACAGGACTATATAAATAATGGCCACCTGCAGCCAATTTTATGTTTTAATAGGATTGAGTTCTCGATGAACATTGGAAAGGTGTTAAATGATACGTTATGTGGTCTGAAGACGAAAACTGCACGTAATGCACTCACAAGCTAATTGACATGTTCGATTTACGGCTTTTGCTGTGACCTCCATACTGAAACACCTTTGCGATCGATTCTGTTGGCAGTTTATGATACAAGCAATGGTTTTTAATTTTGAATGTTTTCAAACAGAGTCAATAAATATGTTTGCGTGATTACGTACAAATCCTACGAGCACTTTATACTTGACTGCGCAAGGAAGGTTGTTTTTTGAGCAGTTTTTTTTTATTTACATTTTTTAATTATTTTTTTTAGCAGGCGTTCCGCAAACACACGTCTTAGTTTGTCAAATCTTAAAAACGTTCTTTTGCATAAGTACGATTTCTTTCATTGCGAAGTAATATTTATATAGAGTTGAAGTATTCATTTAAGTATTCATTCTAGTAACAATCATTGTAGAGTTACTAGAAAACTAACCTCACGTTTCCTATACAAATCATTTTATTTAACCGAAACTCTTCCTCGGGCGAATATAGAGGAATATAGAGGAGAGAATATAGAATATAGGCGGTCATAGAAAAGACGCTAATAAAAAATACTTAGTAGGAACAAAAATTCATAAAATTTTTAAAATTAAACACCGACAAATTAAGAAACCCTCAAGT
>DWOX01000159.1:0-12379 GCA_018251315.1 Nastra julia | reverse complement strand
GATGAAAGTTTGTATGGAAGTTCCTTATTGTCAAACATAAAATCATGTACTTAACCAATTTTCACAAATAGTCTAGATCTTGGGAAAGACTATAGGTTACTCCTTACCATGTCGCGCAATATAACCGAATTCCACGCGAGCGGAAAGCTAGTTAATAATAATATAAATTAAAATTTGTGCGTAAAATTGAATAACTCAAAGCTAATTTTTCGCAGGGTAAGCTAACATTTCAAAAAAATTACTACTGCAGACGCGATTCGCAGCTACTCCGAATAACGTTAGGGAATTTGATATGAATCTCAGCCCTTACCACGTGTCTAACGGCTTTTTTTAATTATCTATCATCTGAAGATATATCGAAAACATTGATTTTCTTATAAAAAATCACAAAAAATAATCTCCTTGGTAGGAAGTAATAGATTATAATGGTTAAGGGTAGCCGCACACATCCGGAATGTTCAGATTCCGAATTTTCAGTTAGGGAGAAAGGTGAAAGAGTATATTAGTATAGTAGTATTTTTCTGTAATGGAAATGTTCGTCACGGTACAATTTATCCCTGGCTCTTTCTACCCCACTTTCCCCTGCACGAATGAATTAAGAACAGCTTATATTCTATCACTTATCTCTGATAGAACCTCTTAAGCAATTACCGATTCCTCTTGAGTCCTACTTGAGTTATGGTATGCACTACAAGCTCGTTTGCTGTTAACATTGTGAATATCACAATACAGAAAAAACTGTTGGATAAATAAATATACAAGCCACGCACAAACCTGTATAGAAAAACAAAAGTTACAGAAAAAGTATTTTATTGAATATAAGGGTGTATCTTATCGATGAAACAGTAATATTTATATATTATATTCAAGTAATAAAACCAGTTGTGAAGTGTTAACAAGTTTTTCCTTTCCACTGCGTCCAGGTTATATCAATAAAACCTATGGTAAGGGCAACCATCGTAAGATCATCGCCCGCAGCCATTCCGACTAACACCGATTCCGAAATTGCAACATGATGGAGAGGTAAACGCCACTTTGTATTTCCCGTTGGTAACACGATCTAACACTATTTTAAAGTTATCCATTTCTATGCTAACACGATAGCAAAACACGAAATAAAATAAAAATAAAAACAAGAATTGACGGGAGTCGTCAAAAAAATAAAATATAATCGTTGTATATAAATACTAGTTCATATAAATTTTAGCTTATTTGCTTTCAGTTTGCAGCAAACATGCAAATAGTTTTATATCGATGAATTCAACTTGCGTTTTTTCGTAACATCATCTGCATTTAGTATACCGAAAAACCAATTTTGTAACAAAAAGCACTCTGTACGTACAGTTATCAACAGAATGGTTTTAATTCAGATAGCAACTGTTATTGCAACAGACTCCCAATTTGTATATACAGGTACATCTGTTACAATGTTTGCACTCGCAAAATTTTATTGTGTATTTTTAATTTTCTTTCATTTTATTTTAACGGTTACGGAGAGAAACCATTGAATGTTTATTTTGTGAGTGCAAGTGCAAGTTATATATTTAGTTATGGACATTCATCACAATATTTTTCGCATCCAAAAACAGTCATATTTATTTTTAAGCATTATGCTTTGTCAGCAGCATCATTAACATGTACCTAAGTGTAATTCTGATTCTTACAAAAAATAATCTAATTACAATGTACTCTTTTTGTTAATAATAATTTCTCTTTAGTATCTACAAAGAATCTCTGAGCCTCTGCGCCGTCGAAAGAACAGATTAACATGGCAAAATTACTCCTAATCATCCTTCGTTTTACACGAAACCTTAAAATGGATGGATCTCATATCTCATTTCTTCTGTCTATCGATCTAAGAGTTCCTAAAAATAAGATCATTTTCTGAAAGTAAGAAGCATTGTTTAAAAAATATTAGGCCCTTATGGAAATTGGTATTAAAAAAACACAATTTTGTTAAAATTGATTTATTCTCTTTCATACTCCATACACAAAAACGACATTTTGTAAAAAGATGTTAAAATTCACGCCTCGCACTAGCTAGTAACTAATTCATAAATAAATACAACACTTTTTTCTAAACTAAATTAAAATTAACTAAGATTATCCTCACAATTATTTATGTATATCGATTATCGACTTATTAATTTTTGAAATATTGTCGCTTAACACATAGTAGACAGTATATTGAAGACCGTCCGTCCGTTTTTACAATTAAATAATGTAATGACGAACACGACAACAAAAGCCACATCACACAATTAGAATATTTTTTTGAATTTGAGAAAAAAATATCAAAAATAAAAAAATGCAATAATAATATAAAAAAGTAGTATAATAACAAAAAAGTTTTTACATAATATTGTAGATGAAAATTACAAAATATTCAGTAAAAGTAGTATCATCATTCAAATCATGTAAAGAATTTTTCATCGTAATATAAAATTAATTATTCACCAAAATAATAATGACCAATTTACTGAAAAGTGGAATTAAAATTCTTAACAGCGACATTTTACGATTTCAATTTGCACAATAATGGCTTCCCAGCTGTCACCACCGTTTTTCGAGTCACAAGTAGTTTACACCAACTTTATAGTCAATGCAGCCTTCGTTTTAGAAGTTTACTTTTAATATACTTTGACAATTAATACGTTATTTTAATTTAACAAATTGTTCAGTTTTCTGAATATTGTATCGTACAGGCTTGACAAAATTAGGAACTCAACATTGACAAGACATTCAAACTTTTATTTTCGTCAGGATCGCAATGTTGTTTATTCACCTAAAATTGAAGTCTGTGTTTTGCATCGCTTTATGCAAGAATTCAATAAGTCTAGAATCAAGTCAAGAATCACAAAAATAATTGAGAAGACCACCTTATTCAATGATAAAATAACGTGGTTGTAAATGTTCAAACTCAAATTATTATTTATCCTCCACAACTTTTACGGTCTTATTTATTACACAACTAGGTTATTCACAATATCTTAATTAGGCTTCATACTTAATTCCTGATATATATACCTACTAATTTCTTGATAAACGATTTAATGTGAAAAAAACAATTTTATCGATGGTCTTACTGGTGTAAGATTAATAAATAAAAACTTATTACAGAAAAAATATTAACATTGACTATTTTTGCTATAATGGTAGCCATTTAAAATCAGTTTGGAGTGATAGTTCCGACGTAAAATTGTGGCTCCAAATGGTTATAAGCCAACTAGATTTTCCCATTGATTGGCGTTACTCTAGCACTTCAGTTAAACGGCTTCGCTAACTTCGCTTGGGCTGTGAGGACGTCTACTATACTGTGTATCTATTTGTGTTAAAAAAAAATTAATTGTAATCTGTTTCGAAGAAGAAACAACATTAATTCTCAACGAGGCTACTATTTGCTGCTATAATACTCACCGAATAACAAGATAAAAAGGAATGGATGAAGGGATGTCTCAAATATAATTATAATTCCAAAGTCTTCAGTTCGCCCCATATATATTTGGAATGACGATCACACATACAGTCAGTTTGGCGCGACGTCACGAAAAATTTCCGGACACGGCGTCAGTTAAAACTCTGGAGCGACGATTCGACATTGACGATCAAATTTTGGAGTGATGTCGGTTTAACTGACGCGCAAACCCGATGATCAATGCCCACCATAATATCTACCTATTAACAGATATCGATAGGATCTGTGATTTGCAGTTTGCAGTGTGTGTGCTTTGAGTATTACCCGTATGTAACTTGTCTATGGTATTTCACAATTACGTTCCTAGCGTCTCTGTCTGTGGTTCCTTCTTCTTGTCACAAGTGTTTCAGGCGAGAGACGAGAAAGAAATTGCGGTGGGGAAATACCCACTTGAAATTGGGGGAATTACGGTGTAATTCGTTCGTAGAAATATAATTAAATATTTTTATTATTCCATTCTGTGCTGAGCTTACCAACTCATCATAAAGATAATCCTCGGTGCTCATCTTTTAAGAAATTAACAAACTCCAAAGAATTTTGACATAAAAAACAAATGAGTGGTGCTCGTACTGGCGTTTATTAATATAACAACTACGACTACAAGTATTCGTTTGCTGCAGCGTTGGTAAGTGAAAGATCATTTTAAGTTTATAAATAAAATAATGATCCGCGCATGTATGTACCTACCGAGGGACTAAACTTAAGGCGAATCCGTATTTTATTTTTTGCCGATAATCTATGACTGATACGTAAAATACCAGCGCTACGATTCTCAACCATAGTTATGGCAAGCGTACCATTTTTCTGTTCGCGTTTCCATACTGCATTAAATACATTTATGGCTGTCATTTCCTAAATTACGCGGACAACATTTTCATAAAAATTTAGGCAAAATCGTAATAATACGGTGGTCGTCTTTAAAAGTCATCAGCTTGTATTTAAATGCAATCGCTCACGGCTCCGCGGCCCGTGGAAGGGTTATATTTTCTATGGCCGCTCCTCTCCTATTCATCTTAGTGTCATGTTATACATATAGCCTTCCTCGATAAATGGACTATTTTACACTAAAATAATTTTTCAAATTGGTCCAGTAGTTCTTGTGATAAGCTTGTTCAAACAGTCAAATCTAGCTTTATATTATTAGTAAAGATTACTTCTCACAAATTTCATGTTATCTTGGCTAAGTTACAGTTACAGGTGTATCCCAGGCTCTCCCCACTCAGGGATGCCTCCTTAACTAGAAATAATTAAACATTTGTTAATTGAACTATTTCTTTTAATAATTTTAGTAATCCTATAGACTGGTCACCAGAGAAGTTGATAACATTCTGGTTTGACTGGTTTGCCTAAGTATCCACATACCATTGAATGAGGATAATAGTTTCCAGTATCTTAATTGGCATTTCCAGATACTGTATCTCAAACCCTAGAAATTTGATCCTATTTTAGGTTTCCCAGATCATTAAAAATAAAGTTCACATTCACTGCCAATACGATTTTCGCAATTCCTTCCTGAAGAGCTGCCATACATTTGATGATGAACTCGCTAGGCGAGGCACCGGCACTACATACTAATTTAAATGGACTCTCCAACCAATATGTACATGTTTATATTAGCGTTCATTCAGTCTATACTTTGAATTTCAGTAGAAAATACGGACGCATTTAGGAAATATTGGCAAAAAACAGTCGAGTTGCCGGTACTTGAACGAAATTTATGTAGACTCTCTGGGCGAGTCGTCGGCAGTGAATGTGTTAATGAAAATTACTCTCATCAAAAATCTCTTGGTCTTGGCTTATGCACAATAAAAATTGATCTGGAATAATAAAACTCACACCCTTCTAAAACTGTAACTAATTAAATGCTGAGAATGCAAATTATACAATCAGATTTGTTCTACTTTAACATTTCCCAGGCTTTAAAACTAACTGGGTTTTACTTAGGGAGCTTTTAAAAACTATCCCCAGACACTTTTTCATATACTCCTTAAACAGAGCCAATCTGGGGAAACCCAAATAGATATCTTATGTTAACTCATTAGTTAACTTTATTATTGTATGCTAAGAGTTCTTAACACAATTTAATAAAAAGTAATCATTTTGCATTGGTTCCATTTCATACTCCTTATCTGTGAAAGTAGGTATAGTATTAAGTATAAAGTTACTTGTTATTGTTCTGTGCTGATTGAAGGTTTTATATTTAATGTATGTTAAATAATTAAAAAAATGTCCCTATACATAGTCATCACTACAAAAAAGTAAGTAAATATTTCGTAAATCATATTAAAATTAATATTGAACGCATTGAAAAGGACAAAATTAATTGGATTCGCCGTAAACGTTACCATTTTCCACCAATATTCCGTTAATATACTCGGATATGCGTTTGCCCATTTTGGAGTTCAAATGAAAGGCAATCTTCATTTCCATTTAGGCCTCAATCATTGATTTTAACCATATTTGTTCCAATTTACATGATTAGGCAAATTTGGTTAATGTGTACTTTGATAAATTTGGAGTTTAATTAAAAGCAAATGTATATATCAGTAATACGAGTGTTGTAATTAATGTTGAATTAATTGTGAAATGTGTTTCGTTTGCGTTTTCTCAATTTGTTTTAACAACAATTTTATACCTGAGAAGCATAAGGGCCTATGTGGTATTTCGTTTCGTACTTCTGTAAACCGGTGATTTGTGACTTAGGCCCTCATGCTTCTCACGTCGAGATGTTATCTGTATATTATATCGTCTAGACTAAATCACATAAGAGTACTACTTGTATATCTTTGGCACGGTCTTTGAGATAATCTTATCATTAGTTTACTAATTGCATCGTGAGTTCATGTATAGCGTCAATATTTATCAATAGTTAACTAAATAGTTAAATAAATACAAGTTTAGGCCGCTGGCCATAAATAGTTTATGTTGCGAAATGAACCACTGATTAATCGGGGGTGAAAACTAATTTGCAACATTTACTTCTTCATTCTTTATTTTGTCTGTATTTTGTGCTTCCCTCGCGTATCTAATCAGGGTTCGACTGACAAGTAGTCATGTTATTCGTAATTCGATAAACGAGGTAGGTGCGAGTATCGCTTGTAGCGTTTTGTCGTGAGGAAAAACCGTTGATTCACACTCAATTTATGACAATATTTTTTGCATACCTTAAGTTTATATGGAAAGAAATGCACAAAGCGAATACGTGTTATAAATACATTTCATTGAGAAAATAAATTGACAGTTGACACAATCTCAGTTTATTTCGTAATGGGTTTTTTGTCCTTAATGAATGGGGGCTGTAACGTATTTCATAATACTGATTCTATCAACCCAAAACAAAATTTATACAATTATAGTATTTACTTAGTAAGACACACGTAGTGGTGTGAAACTCGAGATATACGACTTTATATAAATTAAAGTATCAATATATGTATGTAGTTATTTAGGCATAGTCCAGTGATACTCCGAGATATACTCGAAGGAATCGTCTTGTAACGATTGCGATGACTAAAGAATGTCCAGAGTTTTGTAACATCAATTTACTGTCGCCAATCAAATTTGGTTTACAACCGTTGGTACACGATCACCTACGGCATTCATTCATCGTGACCATTTCCTGACCGTCGGTAACCGGTTGTTAAACCGTAACCGTCAGAGGTAACCGGTGATCAACAGACCAGGTCTTCACGAACTTGTCAACTCCTTAAAAATTATCCGAACTCGGAGCGCTAAAATGCTGCCCACGGCGTTAAATGTTTAGAAAATCTTGATGCTTGACTATTTTTTTAATTCTCCTTTTTTAAAAACTTAAAATTACTTTTGATTATGACTGGAAAACTTGATATGAGGTATTATAAGGAACCCGGCGAAACGTAATGATATAGGGGCTTCTTGCACCCGTAACTGAATTCCCAAGACAAAAAGACCGCTTTAGATAAGATTGTGAACATTTTTTGATGGAAGAAGGTCAGTGTATTGTCTCTAACTCTACCAATTTCGACTACAAGTAACAGCCTTACCTGAATTTGTATAACTGTGGAAATTAATATAAATTTTATATTTGTGTTGAGTAATGACACTGAAATACCACAGTAATTTATAGTTTTTTCTATAATGGCATTGAAATATTTGATGTTAAATTAGTTCCTTATGTAAATTAGACAAAAACTTTTTGTTATCATCATTCACGGAAGATCACAAAATTTAAAACTTTAGTGTTAGTACTGGTTCGAGTTGACGCGAATATATAATTTGACTCGGGTCATATTAGATCCCTGACCTAGCTCAATATAACCCTTTGACTGCATATTTAGTCATTTAGTTTAATGAAGATGAAGATATTTCCAACAACCCAATGCGCCACGGAATAAATATTTTAATTGCTCATTAGTCGTTTGATAGGCAGATAGATGCGTCGTAATTACATTAATTATTATTTATGAAGTAAGTAGAAATTACTACGACGTTCAGCTACATGTAATTTATAACTGAGATGATAGATGATAAGTGACGGACTTGACTTTGTGAGAATTGTGGACGGTTTACGAGTTGGTTTGAGAGAACTAATTAAGAGCGCAAGTAGCTTGAAGTCTAATTTAGTTTGTTCAAGAACAAAATTATATAAAATCTATACTTCAACTTTAAATTGCAATTCAGCGTCAATCAATAAGACAATGTTTTTGTTGGTATATTTTTAGTGTCTAGATTGTAGGCCACTAGGGTTTGAGGAGTTTGAAGGTCGACAATGAAAATGGACGATAATTAGGTATAATCGAAAACTGAATCGTAAAATGTTGTCTGCCTGCTGTTGTATTTGTAGAATTAGTTTGTTTTTACGATGTTTACCATTTAAGAGATTTTTGATTTTCATATTTTTTTATTGCGGGAGCCTATACACGCATAGAGACACAGATGATAAAACTATAACGTCCATTTCATCGATCGAATCTGACACAAAGGTTAAACATACAAGGTGGTTTGATAATGAGCCCTTAACATTTGTTTTATCTAGATGTGTGGTAGCGGCCTAGCTGGCTAGAGTTAGCTACGCTGGAAAATCAATAGCCCATTAGTAGCAAGGCCGGCCTTGCGTGTGCGCCCTCAACGTAAACAGCGCTATCTTATCACCACCATCGCCGGATCCAGGTCGGGTGGCGACACCGGCAAGCCCGTTCGCCACGTTTGACAATTAATTAGGCGAATCTTACTGAATTTACACACAATTTTTTCATGTGATAACGATGAATTTCGACACTGTGATAATGGTGTTTTGTTTTGGGCTGAAAATAATCAACAGAGCTTATTATTTGCTTGCTGTCGCAAATAAGTAATTAAGAATCAAATATATGTTCGTAACACTTTGTATATTGCTTTGTAATTAAAGTAATTAGGTACATGCACTATCAAGAAACAAAAATAGTTGTAGTGTAGTAACGGATAAATATAAATAAATAAATAAGGGTTAAACAATCCCATGCAATAATTTATTCCTCATTTGTACTGGGCCATTCACACCGTGCGTCGTTTACTTTTCGGTGTGTAGTTTTGCGATACACGAAGTTTGACTGAGAATTATCAAATTAATGTAACATCTCAAGCATGATGTTTCTACCGTTGTATCATTTCACTTCTGAGTTCGGAGAACTTAATTTGTATGCAAAGTACCGGTCAGCGACTAGCCGTAGATACCTATATTATAATCAATTTGCGAAACATCTAAAGTCCAACGTAACAACATATTGGCCACTAAACTTGCTGGTGGACTCGTGCTTTCATTTATATCACAGGTTATTTTATGTGCGTGCCTTATTAATATTTATTGATTATGTCTGCCTGGTCTATCGATAACCAGTCTTATGCTTATCTTTACTTTATTGCTCTACTTTCTTTTCTATATCCTCCTGATTTATCGTATAATTATTTAAACATCAAGAGTTAATAGTTTAAACATGTTAATCAATTGTTTTTCTCTGTTGACGAAAACGTAATTTGCAACGGTACTTGCGACCATTGGCAACTTTATAACTACACGCCGCTAACTTCCGATTTAATCACTTTACTGCCCCGTTTTTTAATAAATTGCACCAAAAAATACTTATCACTAATCATTCTCATTTATGTTACTGCCCTAATTAACTGCCAATGTTATCAATTATACTAACCAAAATTTAAATATAAAACCGCTTTTAAACTAGTGCTTTAATAAACGATCGGTTACCGAGTACATATTTGCCGGACACACAAACGTTGTTTATGAAATGCAAATTTACGAATAGGCATCGGTTGTTTGACAACTCGGGCGGAGTACGCGTCGAAATAGTTAACTGTACGGTTGTTTGTGTAAACAATGACGTCGGAATGCAAAAGCTGCGGCCCACGTGTCGGAAAGTCGCGTGTGCGTGAAACAATGCCTGTTTAATTTCGCCGTGCTTGCTTGTGAAACTGTAATACGTCTAGTCGAAATGAGAAACAAACAATGACTGTTTTCTGGGATACTTTGCTGTTAGATTTGAAGAATCTATGACATATACAGCTCAGTACCCCTACCATGAGTTTGTGCAAACGACACTCACTATCGCCTATAGTAAATGTATATATAATTTTTTAGTTCTCTGCGTATCCGCCAGGGGCGCTGAACGAAATTCTATACAAAAATTTACTACAGACGTTAGCGAGTATCGATTGCATAAACACATGGTAGTGGTACTGTTCGTAATGACCAATGTCAAGTTACATGCCTCTGACTACGAGCCGTCACTGGACCGGAGACCAAATCCTCCCCCTCCCGACGAAGTTAATACCCTCACTCTCCGCAAAGGAAAATTCTGACTTTACAATTTAATATTTGATTGTCGAGGAATTTTCTCAGTGAGTATTTTCTTAAATTACTTACAACATTAACAATACCTTAAACTCTTAAAGTGGCATTATAAAGTTAGATTTTACATCATATTTAAGTTGAATATAAGGGAAATCGTTATTGATTTGACATTACTGTTGCGTTATAGAGTTAAGAAATTAGCATCACTATAAGACTTGATCATAAGTTGCGAGTCTTGAATTTGTAATCGGTTATAGCGAAATTATGTAGACTTGGCGCATAGTCATAACGATATTGTTCGTAGTTTATATAATCTTATGCAAATGGCCACTTAGTCTATAAAACGAAAGTCGTAATAATATCATTTCGCAGTAATTTAGCATTTCTTTACACATTTGTGCAGTAATATAGTCGCTGCAACATCGTTTGTAATCTGATCTCGCCATTTTGTTTATGTTTTAAACATAAAACAAATTTACTAGGAATAATTTAGCACAAGACGCTCACGATTGGCATTTACGTGAGTGGTCGTTGCTTCAGAAAATATAATTCTTGTGTTGTTTAATGGGTTTTGGTTAAATTATGAAATTGTGAAAAATATGACCAAGTTAATCGATATCTCTTAATGATTTGATTTGATATTTACAACCGATTTGCCAACCGATGTGTTTTTGGTCTCAAAACAAGTGGGTTACCTTATTTCCAACTCTGTTAGCTGCGATCGTAACATGGAAAAACCGTTTCAGAATCGATTTTACACTGGAAGGTATACTCTGTTTTTTTACTCGTCTTTTTAATTGAAACTGAAATGTTCATTAACAAAGCGATATTTGCAACAACTTTAGCTTAAGTGATAATTTAAGTGATGAAATCACTTATACATTATTGTAAAAGTGTGAATAACATGAAAATATGCGATCATCGTAACAGGTTTTTCGTAAAACTGCGTGCAAAATAGGACAAGTACAAAAAAAAGACTTACAGTTAGATTGTGAAAACCCCGAAAACCTTATTCTATTATACTATTATCTCAGGATTGACGGATGAAAATGAAATGAAAAATGAATTATTGTAATAAATGAGTTTAAAATAAAATATACCGTGTTTGGGACATCCTTTTAAGTAAACAATTACTTGTGCCAGGATGTCCCGCTAATATGATGAGTAGAGTATATTATATTTGTATGAATTTAAAAAGCATGCAGGTCCTTGCAGCTCAAAATTCGATTCGATTCGATTCTACGGGAGTATAGCAATGGATCTTTTAAACGAGATGCATTTGCAAACTGAAGCATTGCAATATTCATTTTCACACAACTAGGTACCAAATGTATAATGATAAGATAAGCTATCGAGGCAAAATGCATTGGGAGTGCAAGGCATTACACATAAGTAATATGTTTAGTTATAAGACAGAATGATAAGGAATAAGGTTTGCGGTAGACTCGTCGGCGTAATGATATTAAAATACGAGTTCGACGGTAGAATGGACTACACTGCTTGCTAATTAAACAATTGGTTTAATTAATTGCTGTGCGAATTAGTTTCTTAGGTTATCTCTTAAATATGCAATATTCAGATAAGTATTTGATGCCGTCATTTTAATTGGATAAGCGGCAAGGTCGTTAGATTCAATGTGAGTCATGTTTCGGTTATGAAATATTGTTAAATATTACATTAGCGTGCCTCGGCTTCGTATAATTTGAATTACGACTGTAAACATAATGTTATAGGATGTAGATTTTCGTAAACAACTTTTTTGTAGGCTTTTATTTGGTTTCATCTATCCTGGTGACTGTAATTATTTCTTGCCTCATATTTGACCTATTACTCAGTGTCTCATCAAATCATGTTAGTGCCGGAAGGTGGCCAATGATGCTATAAAATGGAACGACGCATCTAGAAAACAAAATCTTGTTTTCGCTCGTTTGATTTATCTTTAAAATGCTTTAAAAACGCGTGTACCAAAACATGATGAAAAAATCATGTAAAAATCTAATACACTAGCAATTACCAACGGTAATTGTAAGTGTTAAATACTTGTGCAGTACTCAACTCAGACGACAAATTGAATTATTTAT
>DWOX01000158.1:0-12391 GCA_018251315.1 Nastra julia | reverse complement strand
GAACTAAAAATATAGTGAATTGTATTTATTTATAATATTTATGTAATATTCCCAAGTTACCTGAGCTTACCCTCGAGCTCCTCAATCTTGGTCATCATATTCTTGATCTGCTGATTGAGAACTACATTCTCTCGCACCAGCATTTCGTGTCTCTCGTCCACCTCCTCTATATATTTTCTGAGATCCTTTAGTTCTTGAGCCAGGTGACTCTCGCAAGACTCCTTATTGGCTCCTGAGTCGCGCAGCATATCGGAGTACAGGCCTGTGATTGACTGATAGCCCTGTGGTAAACATTCGCTAATTATTTACATAGAACGCAGTAAAACGCAGTAGTTACGGGTTATGGTTTGAAATGTAAATAAAGAATTAAAATTCCTGTACTCGGTTTGGGTATATTTGTTTTTTTTTTCGTATGTGGCACCCACGACACAGAAAAATATTTATTAATATTGTAAATACAGATTGAACATAACTCAACCAGAATTTGAATGACTTTATATCTCTCAATTTATTTTTGATTATTCTGCATTTAATCTTTACCCACTTTCTGTCTTAAAAGATGTATGACGGTGGGCCTTAATTCGTACCTAAGCCCTTTATAATAAACTGTTCACGGTTCTTTTTCAGTTTGACTTAAAACAATGAATCTAAAAAGCCATAAAAATATGATAGGAGCGTTATTACTTATCTCCGACGTCGCCCGAGGGAGTGTTAAATCATAGCCTCCTCCGATGCTTCGAAGATCATCCCTACAACTCCGAACACAACATCCCTTGTAGAAAAATGGCGTCGGATTGAAAAGTAAATAGTTTTACGAGGCAAGGTAGTAGAACCAATCTAACCTTTTTGGAAACTTTGATGTTTTATCCCTTCGCGAGTCATGCATGTTTATTTCTACAGTATTAAAGTCCTTTATTATGAAAATGGTAACTACATAAGTCGTCTTCTTTATGATGTAAAGAGCCTTCTGTGCTGCTATGAGTGTAACAGAAACCTGTATCCCATTAACTTTTTTTTTCAACTGCGATTTTAAAACAAAAATAAGTAGACTACTTACAAAAACAATCAATTCTACTTTCCCTCCGTACTCCTGTAATTTTTTTAAATATTTCGTTCAACGACTTATTCAAGATAAATACTTCAGCCAGACTGAAAGACAAACGAACATCCGAATCATAATACATATAAGGTTCATATGAACGATATAAACGTTTGCCGATCTCATTCCTAGGTTAAAGTTCCTATAAACTTCTCAATATTAAACGCGAATAAACTCAAACACGTGAACGGTCGCAAGCGGTGAAACGCTAAAGCGGGCTGTTCCGTTTCATTACACTTTAATCATTCGGAAATAAAACTCCAATTCAATAAATTTCACGTCCGTAAACAGAAGGAGAGCTATGCTTGGTCGCGGCAAAGCGGTTCAGCTGATACTTCGCCATCAATATTCATACTTTTATTAATTTGTCTCTTTTTGCGTGCCATTGCATACTGAGCGGGTTGGAGCAATTAGTGAGGAATGCTTTCGAATATCAGCCATCCATTTGGATGGAATGGACAAAAGGGGTCTATTTTTATATCAGCCGTTTGAACAAGCGACTCAATGTTAGTTATTTTAACGGGAGTACATTCGTTTTCCTTCCATTTATTAATTACTAGAATTTGCTCGCGGCTTCGGCTGTGAAAAAGTGTTTTTGGGGAAAATATTGTCTTCAAGAGTATCTATTTTTAGAACGATGTTTTGGTTTAAGATATGGTCTGCCTAAATGCCAAACAATAAATTCGGTCAACAGTTGATGTCTGATTTAGTTACAAACATATAAACTTTCGAATCTTCCCAGATAAAATCTTTACTATGTCCTATTTCTGTATGTGGTCTATCTGTGTACCAAATTTCATCATATTGCGTACAATAGCGCGCGAAAGATACGTCCAAATATAGCAGACAACCATTACTAATGAATTATCGTAATTGCGTTAATTGATTACTTTATATTAGTTAAATTATTCTACTATTAATAGCCGTGATACCAGAATAATTAATGTTTAGTAATTACAAAATTATCGAATCATATTAGAATAGTTTGCTTCAAAGCCGACCACGTCACAGCTGATTCGCACCTCACCCATTTGAGAAGTAAATAATTCAATATTCACAAAATATGTTCATCATTTTCTGGTTCAAAGCGGTTTCCGATATCATTCACAACTTCATGCTACTTCGGTACTGTTATTATGCTATGTGGAAACGAGTATGTAGCAACTTAACTTATATCTTCTTAACACTAAATTGCTGAATTCTATCGTATAACCTTCTTTAAGTCCTTTTTTCATTTAGTTTAATTTTTTTTATATTTAATCATATCGTCGCAAATGATAAAAAAGTATTTTCGGCGGAGGAAATCTCCCACGTGATGTCCAATTTTACCAAGTAAGCCTTCTCATTTTAGTCTTTGAAGTAATTAATTCACCGATGCAAGTAGACTAAAACTAACTTAATTTATTTTATAAATCTTTAAAGTCGAACAAACTTTGGAAGAAACTGGAGACAGGCTTTAGTCAATAGCAAAATTAATATCGCACATTCGCCACGCGAGTGTACCGACCTCTATATACTCGTACTACGCAGAAGTTGTTCAATACGGGCGGTGGATTAAAACACAGTCTAGGCGGCGTCTGGCAACCGAAATGCTATCTCTAATATTTGTTCAGCCTCGTCTGCGAAGCTCCGAAAGCTGTTTTAATAACATATTAAATACCTTCCCACTAATCATTATAATTTGAATGTGATATGTGAACGTAAATTTAGAATATTGTCGTAACCTTGCGCACTTGTTTTGCGTAGATGTTATACGTGAAATGTACTATAGTATATTTAAAAAAATCGTTGAATAGTAAGATGATAATGTGAAAACAATTTGTATGTTATTCTTCAGACAGGAATCGCACCTGGGTCTTCTATTTTGGCAAATGTGATCCCGCTCACCCCTTCACCAAATCATCACTACATACTCGTATTATGATTGATTACATTTACTTCGCAATAAACATAACCATTGGACTTATGATATGCACTTGATGAGATGTATGAATAGAATAATACCGCTCTTCATTTTAATTTGAAATGTACGCAAATATTCTTTTATCTGTTCTACAAAGTTCATAACAATAGCCTGGAATGTTCATGTATAATACTACTGGTGAAATATACAAAGAAATATTTCGATTATTGTTTACTTTATTCTCCTAACCATTCACTGAGCTAAAATATTATTATCTAAGTGTGTTCAAATATCGAAAACACGTTATTGTTAAAATTTTATTATTGTGCACGACAATGCAAAGTTTATTTTTTTATTTTTTTTTTCCAAATCCATTTTCCAGCACAAAAGAATCTAAAGATCTTAACAGAACCTCCCAGTGTGGGGATTTGAGTGTATATCATTAATTTTTTTTTTCTGTTTAAAGAAAACCTTGTTCTTAATAACATCAACTAAATAAACTTTCTAACCAAAACTTTTTAATGAAAAGACTTGAAACCTTGAGCCAATATAAATAGACGTCATTGAAATTCATCTGCAGCGGAACTGAACAAAAAATCTTTATCTGTCGCCTTTAAAGACTCAAAACACTTACCAGCGAGGTCACTGCTTGGCTGAACACTATTGGAAGTACTAAAATAAACTTTTAAAATAGTTTCCAATTCAATTTTCTTATACGAAAGAACTGTATGTTTTTGCTACAGGAAGTATAAAGAGAACATAAAATACACTTCGGAAGTTCAGCGGTCCGTTTTAATTTCATATCCCCGCAAGAGTAGAAACGCTTCTCCCACATTATATGCAAAGCCTTATTGCAAACAAAGTCGAAGCTCTTTAAGGAATTTTAAAAATAAATGAACTGCTTTAAACGACAGCTGCGCTTTGAGATAGTAATAAAATAATGGGTTAGGTGTAGTATTTTAATGGCGAACATTTGTATAACTCTAGTAAAACAGGTAAGTTAACTTAAAATACTATAAGGATAACTTTTTTAAATGTGTGTTGTTTAAATAATAATTTAGCGTTACTCAATTCACGGAGATAACTTACAGACGGGCATGTGTGTCACCAGTTTTCTTGTCAGTTATTTACATAAAAAACACATAATAATAAAACAAAAACCAAGACAATACTATAAACGTAATGCATCCTAGCATTATATCAACCAGACAATACAATTTCCTCGGAACTACGCGAGAACACGCAAAGCGGGCACAATATATGGGGCTAAGGTCGCGACAACCGAAACATTCGCAACTCCACTCCAGATAAGGATATGTTCTACTGAATAATTTCTGTGACAGGCCTATGGAGTTCTTTATAAAGTTTATTTCTTCTCGTACTGCTTCAGTTTTTTTTTCTTTTTGTTATAGGTGACCTACGCGTGCGAATCTATACGTCTTATCCATCCTAATATCTATACTTGAGAAGCATAAGGGCCTATGTGGTATATCTTTTGGTTCTTTTGAATACCTCTGATTTGTTACGCAGGCCCTTATGCTTCTCACGTCGAGATATCTATATGGTGAAGACTACTCTGCATAATACTAAGGAGAGCCGCGTACTCTATAGTGAGTTATTAATCATCTGACAACAAAGAAAATAAAAAAATATATACAAATTATAATATCGTACAGAAGAATAGAAAAAAGGTACCTTAAATATCTGAAAATATAAATATTTTATACCGAATAATTTCCGCTGAAATTTACAATCTGGCAACGCTGTAGAACACGATTAATAAGGTCAATGTAAGCACTGAATAATATTTAATATCGTTAAGTATGAAATATTAGCTCCGAATAAACTGAAGACGAATACGAGCAAAACAGACAAATACTAAACAGCTGACGTCGTATCCTTCCGGATTATTTCTCGTGGAAGATACAATCTTCGCAGCTATGTAGAATACGCAAAGCTATGGCAATATGGCAGTAAGTTTGATCCAACGACGTTTGCTATTTCCACTCAAATAAATGTCTTTCGCCAACCGAATTCCACGTTTGTTTTGCTATGAAACTGTCTTATCTTGATACTTATCGTTACTACACAAACTTACTCGACCAACTTGAAGTTTCACATGACCTTAATTGATTATCACTACATCTAACACCAAATGTATGGGCGATAAACAAACTAAAACATATTTTAAGTTAGTGTATTATACTATAGTATAATAAGCTATTCTTTGATTCTACCTACCCGAGCGCAGTTATAAATTGATTTCTATCAGGAGCATCAATACAGCATAAGTATTGGTTCTTCAGTTCTTGAGAGCACCTCTCTGGAATATCTCAATTGTATTTGTATATGCTATTTGCATCACGAGAGGGCGTGGGAAGGTATATTTCGTTAAATCAATAAAAAAAACATGATAGCATGTTGTCTGAGGTCCAAAGAGGCAGGAAGCGTTCAACACAAAATACAATTATTGATTATTAAAAATAATTTACTTTTTTTTTATTTTGTGCCTAAATGCGTCTATAAAATTAGTTATTTAAAACCATCAACCCACAAATCATAAGGCTTTCAAAGCAACTAAGAATCGCATGACTCTACAAATACGTATTGCACAGATGCGCGGCTCTTCATCTCATGTATAAAAGATGTTTGCGATGCTATGTAGATTTTTATACAAACAAGTCTATCGTAGCCGGCATGTTGCCTAGAAAAACAATTTTAAAATGTTCTTGCTGAGCAGCTTTGTTCATAAAATCTTTGTTATAATATACAAAGTACTTTTTAATAGAACAAATGGACGAGGTAACTACAGTTCGAACCAGGTATTTTCAATGAAAATGCATGAAAAAATTTCATATGATTTTTTTTTCAGTTCATGTCGTATATTTACCGTTATTATGTGTTATTAACCGTTACTACAGTAATAAGTATGTATTACCTCTTCATCAGTTTCCATAGATGAAACTGTGTCTATTACCACTTCATCGAAAAAATTGACCTGTTGGGCTGCATAGAATACTAACTTGAATCCCATCGGCATCCATTAGGCAGACCAGGAGATCATGAGTGACGACAACAGCTGACCGCTTGGTAGAACGGTTTCGCTGGAGGTTTTGCTTTTATCAGTACAATTATAAATTAGTATGATTACTGGTACTAACTTTCTACATATAAAGTAGTGAAATAATGACACAATATTTCTGAAATTCCGCCTGAGTAACCTTTCTGTTACTAGAGTCACCTTCGTTACCTCGCGCTGTTATTCGAAATCTTGTTTTGACGTCCATCAAATCCTATCTGCAAAGATAAGTACGCATGTAAATAAGTAGATTCGTACATTAACGACACTATCATGCTGCCATCTGTGGAGCTAGATAACAATTCATTAAACATTCTAGTTTACTCCACTTTACATGCTACTCGCTTTCTCAATGTCAGCGTACTCCTGGGTGACTTTTAAATACTTACTATGCATGAGTATTATTCAGTTTCATTTTGTTCATTCTCGTAGATCGTCTCATTTTAGTACAATTGGCTGAAAATATTTGTTCTGTTTTACCCGTGGGTCTTTAAGTAAAATGTAGGTCATGAATTCGCTAGGCTATCTCGAGTTTAATGAGAAAATGAAGTAGTCATGATGAATTTTGTGATCGTTCATTGTGTAGTTTGCAGCTGTTCTTGTATTGAAATGCGAAGGTGTGTTTAAATATTTTTCCTTTCATAATAATAACCATGAAAGCGACGACCTTTTCATTCGATTGCTCCACAAAGTTTGAAAGTATACGTAAAAGGACTTATGTTGTAGGTATTCGAATAAAAGCAGCTATTAAAAAAAAAAAAACTTCAAACACAGAGGCACCATAGTATAAAAATACATAGCACATAATGGAAATGGAATGGAAACAAACCAAGCCGTTAGGTCTGTACAGCGTGGCAAATATGGACAGAAATACGCTCGAAAATCATTACCCACAATCTGGCGAGATTGGTTAAGTATAACAAAGATATCGAGAGATCTTTAGTGTGAAACACGGCATTATTTCAGTTATTTCTACACCTACTAATTCGTTGATTTATAATTAAATGAAGCAAGCCACAATTATTGTGTAACATCTTAAAGTTACTCATAATTAACATGAAAACATCAAACGCTTCAGTTTATAATTTAGGTACATTTGAAGGTTTCAAGTTAAAACGTACGCAGATTTTCTTCACAAAAGAGGAAGATTTTATAGCGATAAACGAGACAGTAAACCCTTGGGAAATACTAGCTTCCCTTATCGTCGCTGTCCTGCTTTTTGGAAGAAAATCAAGAGATAGGACTATAATATCAACATGCGTAAAGAACTGACAATACATTTTTATACCATTGATTCTTATTATTCGTAATACGATCGTCCCCATCTTCACCGACATAAACTGGAAAATAAAAATAATTTTGAATCATCAGATCAAGCAGTAGATAAATTATGGAGGTTATACACATGTGTGTATCCCTCATTCATTGTCTTATTTATGTAAATAAGACAATAATTAGATAGTAATCACTTGACACCATTAAATACTTTCTAGGATTATATCTCGCAATAGAGTCCAAAACAATGGCCAGAACCAGTTCCAAATAGCTGAAGAGGAACTGATTCCAAATACTTATATCTTAAAAATTCAAATGACGAACGATATACTTAAGGCTGAGAGTCTTGTAACGACTCATATTCTTATTGTTCACATCCGGTCCCTCAAGCATGAACCGTAATATGAGTCGGTGACGTATTTTCTACGCTTCTGAAGGGAGCAAAAATCCACTTAAACTTACATGCATGGTTAGAGTAGCTCAGAGACGGAATTATGAACGTGACCGCGACGAGCCCTAGAGATAATGACGTCATTAGGAGAAAGGAAAAGAAATGAACGTTTTTGTTCCCTGTATTCATAGGCAATTGTTCGAGGATCAGCATCTTATATTTCCCGTCGAACTTGCGTATTCATAGCTTTAGTTGTCTAATTATTAGTAATTTAAAGAGTACGTTTCTTAAGAAAATTTACCTGTAATATTAAACATAGTTTTGCAAAAGGAAACTGGAATTTAGTTGCATGATGGAGATGGTAAACATGGGTTTCAACAACGCTTTAACTGATCTATGGCACCGTTAACTTAAAACTATTCAAAACCCGCTATCATTTATATTCCTTCGTACGACCTATTGGAACAGATTTCAGAAAGCAATACAGGATCTCTATCATCGAGTATAAATCTAAATTCATATCTGCAGTCGCAAAGAAGCCATGCAGTGGAACTATTGCGTGGGAACGAAAAGCTCTGAATTCTAAAGACATTTGAATCCAACACGTTCAAAGTTTTCTGCGACCGGTATAAAGCATTTTTCAATAATGCATTCTTTTTGCGTTTTGCATAAATTTCCTTCATATTTTAACGTAAAAGTCAAGTGTCTGCATATTCACTATCAATATTATAACAGCTATGTTTTTGTCTTCTGTAAAATCAATGGTTAAAGCTTTTAAAGGCGCTAACATAAAAGATAACTGCATGCAATTGGATATATGTACGCCACAGAATGGATAGTATATTGGGACTTTATTCTAATACCTATGTATGTAACATCTTATAACTTCCTTATGCTATGACAAATAAATGATTGTGTTTCTGATTCTGATAACAATAGTAATAGTTTTAAGTACCCATACAAATTTTCCAGATAGTAGTAAACTAGTTCTTACAAAGCTGCGTTTTAACATTCTATCACATAGCACATTGTTCTGTAACTAAGTTTGCTAGCTCCGTCAGGACACAATGAGACAAGCTCTAAACACTACCGCCCGAAACAAACGCAGTAATTACAACTCTACAGAGCTTACCTATTGTAAAGCTAATTCTGTTATCTGCCTCAACGAGTCGTTTGTTATAGTAATTAACTTTGAATACGAGGCGGTTTTCTCTAGTTATTTATTGATGATGGTAGGTTATTTTCTAACTCCTATGTTTAGCTTATTAGTGGTTTACTTTACTGATCCTAATTCGGTCGGTAATAAGGTTTATGTTATCAATATGATCATTAACTCATTCACCTTATAAATGGTATCAGCTTTCAGTGACGCCTGGCTAGTTATGATCCTGCTTTAGTCTTCCACCAACCGACTTTTATGTCTTATGTTTTCCTCCAAGCTGGAGGTTTGGGACCCAAAACTATTTTTCTGTCTCTAAGTCAGCAACAAATTGATGATCTTGTTAACAAATATGGTGTTGATGTGCATGAGCTAGTTTGATCATTTATAATCTCGAAATAACTGTAGTCATTAGTCGCCAATTTACACCGAAGGAATAGAAAGAATTGTACATAATCCTTCTTTTTTAACGCTGCTATACTGTATTTAGAGTCTCCAAAATCTCTTAAGAGGCTGTCCTTAGGTAAAGTGAGTTTCCGGTTTCGTAAGTGAACGCACCAGTGATTTCGTAACATAACATCTCATGGGACCATCCCGCGGAGCTCCTTTGGGATTTCCCTTAACTTACCCCGGAAGTTGGAAGCTTAAGATAACAAAACATTCCATCCAAACCTGCTAATTACGAGCCAAATATAAATAAGGTTTAAACATAATAAATTATTAGAAACCCGTTTTTAGAAATGGTCGTTGCCTAAAGATTGTCAATATTTCGGTAGGCTGTTACTTTTATTTTCTATTGACAATTAACGGCTGCTAGGCCTTGCAGTACTTAAGGTTGGTTGAATAGGGCTTTGGACACTCGTTGGCATAATGCCCATTCCCTCCCCCCATCAGGACTGTGTTAGTTTTTGTCTGAATTTTCCTCAAACACAAATAATTCTTCTAGTGAATAAATTGAAGCTACTACAATCAAAAAAGTTTTCATACGCGAAATAAAAGGTAGTATTGTACTCTGACTTAATAATCTTAACGCCATTTTCCCCAGTTACACCTGATATTTAATATGCAGCGAACATTTTTGAAGCGGATACAAGACAAAGTTTACAAAGTAAGTAGTGAATACGTCCCAAGCAGTCGATAAATCATTGTTCCCAAAGGCCTAGGGACGGCGTAAGCCCGGCTTAAATAATGTTGTCAGGATATAAGCAAAAGCAACTTCAACAAAAGAGGAACTCCGGGCTAAGGAGAAAATTGTGTGACGTCATGCTACTTCTTATCTTCGCATCCTTGAAGCCAACCGCTGATCGATCTGTTTTTAATGGAGAAATATGGAGTGAAGCCCGGCCCGTCGAACTTATGTAAAAGTAAAGAGCCCGAATATTAACAGCATTATAAGTTAATATCTACTAGTAACAGAGGAAACGTATCTTTCGCGACCCTTGAAAAAATGCTTAGACGGATTGAGGAAATTCTCTTATCTTTTTTATTGGGGAACCGATTGAAATAAAACTAATGTATTACTTTAAGCCCGTAGGTATGTAAGTCAAAGCCAAATCAAATTCGGTTGTTCGGTTTTTTAAGCCTCAGAATAGTATGTAGGCGGTATAAGTAGTGTATATACCACCCCTCAATAGACCTAAAGGATTATGTACATAATTAATTAATGTTTGAAGAAATCCAATTTAACTTTATCTTGGTTTAGTTATGGGTTCGTTAGTTTAACCATCCTGATACCAATTAATGTATTAAGCACTGGAATATAATATATGTGCCTTTTGCCCACTCATTTTATCATAATGATATGTACTTACCTACTTAAATATTAATACGCAGGTATACTTCATCAACCAATCACCGTCACCACACATCACGTCTAATGAGGGCTGCTAACAAGCGACATTGAACCTTAAACCAACGCAAATAGAATAAAGGAGGTAAAGCTATTTTTCTGTTCACCATAATAATCGCTTAGTCGAATCACAGCTCTTGTTCCTAACTAGGTATACCGGCGAATTGTTCTACAGGATTTTGAACCTTACTCGAGACATGCTATAGTTGGAATTTCATTGCAGACTTCTAACACACGGAAGCGTTGCTTTGTGAGGCCACACAATATTATGTGCACGCGTTTAAACTTTGATTTTATTTCGCATCGCAAAGAATTCCGCATTGCGGGTGATCACAACGTTCTGCTTTGTTGCCGACGGTACGTGCAATGTGCCTCTGCCGCTCTCAAATCGTATTACAATCGTTGAGGTTCCCAGTTGCCTTTGCTTTAAGTATGCAGTTAAAGTTAAGTTCGGTTTGATAGTGTAGCTACTGGTCACCAGTTATCGTGTCGTAAGAATAATAGGAGATTCACTGAACTACTGAGACCAAGATAACGGTAATTTCCCATTAACTTCTCAAATTACAGAAGCTTGGTCTGTAAGTATTAAAAATAAATAATACCTTTTATGTGGCAGTGATATAAGATGATGAAAAATAATAACCTCTTTCTAACCCCCGACGAAAAAAGGGGGGTATTATAAATTTGATGTATCTGTCTGTCCGTCACTCAATGGCATCGTAGCCCCCGAACGGATGATGCGATTTCAATTTTTTTTGTATTAAAGGTGACTTACATACGAGTGTTCTTAGATATGTTTTGAAAATTGGTGGAGCCGTTTAAAAGTTGTAGGGGATGAAAGTGGGAAGGAAACAAATTTTGTATGGGTTTTTTTTTTTTATTTTCAATTTAATGTTATTTGACACCAACAAACCTACACATATAATACAATTTGCGTATATTCGTATTGATAGAAGGTAGAAGGTAGAGCCTTCTAGTAAGTCATTTACCGGAATTCATACCCAAAGGTTGCGTGAAAGATTTCAGTGCTTCGTAAGATAGAAACGGATACCTTTACTCTTTTTGTTTGTACTATTTAAATCTCAAAGATCACACAAAATATTTCGGCAAGATGGGAATCCTTTTAATCTAGAAAATCGTGTCTGAAAAGCAATCGTATAGCAATTCTTACTTTCAGAGCTTAAACTTATGAAAACAAAGTTCAATAGCCACAACTCAAGAATACTATAAAGTTCTTTTATCAGAAAGATAATTCACAACAGTATGCAAAGAACTCACTCCTAGCCCGGAACAAGGCGATTCGTTAGACATTCCATCCGACGACATTCCTTACATTCCACTCATTCCCGCTATCTTTTACTATCTTTATTTATTACCTAATGTTCTTCTGCTCTCTCTGCTCACCTTGTTATATAAAACTAAATTAAAACTAGATGATCTGTTTTGGGATCTTATATGCGACTATAACTCATTAAGAATGGATTAGGATTGATTTAATCAGTATTAATTAATAAGTTACCACATAATCTATTCTATTAGGGAATTAAACAAATAGCGCCATCTAGGTGAAATGTAGCAAAACACAACACGTATGAATATATTGTAACGTTTGTTATTAACTTAAAAAATACCGCTG
>DWOX01000157.1:0-12394 GCA_018251315.1 Nastra julia | reverse complement strand
TTCCTCACCTTCCACGTGCTCTATGACAGCGCACTCTACAGCATTCAGGTAATTAGGTCTTAGGTAATTTTGGGACCCTTTAGACCCTTGGGGCCTCCGAGGCCCTTGGGGCCCTTGGAGCCTTTGGAGAATAATTAACAAATTATGATAAGTCATATCTGTCTGGATCAGTTACTTTCTAAAAAATATATTAATTTTAACTTAAGATACAACGCTCGCTTGCGGTAAATTTGAAAGTAATTTTTAAAGCTATTTGCGGCCCCTGTCAGTTCGCGGTCCCTTGGCAAGTGCCTTTATGGTAAAGACGGAATTAGTTGATTCCAATTTTAAATCCCTTGAACTTCGTTGTCTATGTTAAAAAGCTTGTCAGAAGCTTGAAGTTCATTCGATGCTATCCACTTTAGATTTTACCGGATTTGACATAGCTATCGACACAAATCGTACTATCAGCATATAATGCTCTCAAATGTATGATTGACTTCATTTTTGAGAGCTTTTATATATCAAATTCTATTTACTCGCAATTGTAAGAGTTTTTACGGGTTGTATTAAAATTGACATTTTAATAAGTAATATAAGAATATTACTTATTAATCTAAGATTATTGGATTGCACGACAGGGTACGATTATACTTTTGGAAATTCAACTCTTTATGTTGTAAAATTAGATCAAACATCTGCTATAATTCCTAATATTAATGTAGATTTCCCAACATCGTAATTCAAGCGGAATGGATAGATTCAATCAATGTTAACATAACTAAGTCAGATATTGAATTAGTAGCGTTATGATTATAATTTCAAGCTTTGCGTATCTACGCGCCCTAATAAAATAGAATTAAATATTAAGTGAATTACGTATTCAAATTCCATTTTACTTACTTGTATTTTAAAAGCAATCACGATAAAGAGAGTTTTCAGAAGCATAAATATTTTAAAATAACATTCATGTCGCTAATTTGGAAAGCGCGCTGAATCGCACGATCCATTTTGTAATTTACATTATTGTAAATGAATGACATTCTTTATGAAAATGCAATGAGCGTACAGCTACGAGTTTATTGGACTGCAATTTTGTTGCATATCATTATTATTAACTCCTTTCAAATATTAAGTAAGCAGTAATTTATTCCCCCTTCCTCCGTTGTCAGCAAAACTGAGCAAAGTATTTCAAATTATTAATAAAGCAAATCCTACCCTTCCTTGTTGCTTACGTAATTTTTTACCGTGACCCATTTAAATTCCGCACAGTAGGATTCCCTCTATCGAGAGCGTAATTGATAACACAAATAGACAGAGGAAAAATAGACAAACCTAGACCAAATCCAGAACTGGATTAATTGAATGGTCATACACTGTATAGTACTTTTCTGTGAGATACATTATTCGAAATGTAATTTTTAACAAATTGTGTAGTTTTCGTAGAGAAGGGCGCGTCTAGCATGTTAGCCAAGCCCGCGGCTGTGTACGCCTGGGCCTATCGGATGACCTACACGTATAATCGTAATTAATGTTCCGCCGTAGCTCTTCAGATAACATCGACATGTACTGCCCTATATTCTGATTCTGAAACATTCACAGCAACTTAGCCTTTACGTCAAACTAACTGGTTGTGTGTATACATGAATAGATAATGGCCTTTCGATTTAGTTTCGGTATATTTTTTAAATGAAATCTGGGAGTGGATAATGTACCTATGGATATGTATGTACATTGGGTGTTTTTATCCAACTGCGCCTGATGGAGGGGTTTTCGAGTGTATCTATGTATGTCTTTTTTTTTGCTTTAAAACCTAAACAGGTCGTTGGATTTCAAGATATGACATGTCGTTGGATACCTATCCAATGTAGGAGTGATATTGGCTATATTTATTTTTAATATACTCATCCTCAAAATTTTAGCACTTTTCTGTTTTTCTATTGATCATTACCAGAATGTGAATATTAAAACATAATATTTGTTTTATTTGGAAACAGATTTTCGTAAGTGAAATGTACAGACATTAGGATTACTGAAATGGCCACATAGATAACAGATTATGTTAAAAGCGGTATCATCAATTACTGATAGGTTACTTAACTGTGATCAAAGGATTCTAAAATTATGTACATGGCTTTGAAATAAGTTATAGCAAACAACAAAGGGAAGACGTTCAATTGTTTTCCGCAAATTGATATAATGTAAAGCGGTGGTGCTGTCTTACAATACGCAATTGTTAACATTACCTAAGATCATTTGATATTATTACGAAGGATAAGTTAAACAAATATGTCAAAAGGTCTCTTCTTGGTGAAACATTTGGAAAACAGTAAATAATATCGATGTTCAAATCATAATCTATATATATAAAAGCGAAATGTCACTCATTCACTCATTCATCACGAAATCTCAGAAATTACAAGTGCTAGGAACTTGAAATTTTGCATGCGGGTTCTTCTTAGGCATAGGTGCTCACTAAGACGGGATTTTACGATATTCGAAATCTAAGGGGTTGTTTTCGGGGTTGACAATTTGTATGAAACTTCGTTACGGTGAGCGATGTGTGATATGAATTGCACATGGATTCTTTCTAGGATGTAGATGTTAACCAAAACGATTCCTAAGGGTGTCGATAAGACAAGCAACTTTTTCTATGACAACGATTCTCAAAAGTGGTAGATAAAGAAGATGATAGCAGAAAAAAAAACGGGCCATATGTTTTGCACAACAATATGGGTGCTGAATGATAAAAATACAACAGAAACGATAGTAAGCAACAAAAAAATATATTGATTAGTAATCATTTTTCATCACCTCGTTTTGGAGAAGGGCGACTGTGAGATAAAATCATAAGTTTTGTACTGCAATTATAATTTTCGTAAAATTGAGATAAATATCTTGATATTTAATTAAATAAACAACTAGTTAGGAATATTTTTTTAAGCCTAGTCAAGTTCATATATTATATTGTCCATATATGTATATTGTCTCTATGTACCTCCTTTATCTACCACTTCTGAGAATCGTCATCATAAAATATGTTGCTTGTCTCATCGAAATAAAGCTATTCTCGAAAAATTAGCTCGATAGTAATAAGTGAAAAATAAAATATTAGGGATCCCTGACTAATATTACTTTCAGATTGCTTAAATAAATAGCATAAATGAATTAAGAATCTAAGACCATCTCTTTGTCGATACACTGATTTTTACAGTTACAAGCAACGCATGTATACACGTTTATGTAATCGGTTTATGTTCGAAGATGTTTCAAGAGGGAAACTTAGTGCTTATTAGGTATCTTGGGCTTATGTGGTTGCTTATAAGCATTCCCTGTTTCGCGAGGCGTATCATGTTAATGTACATTGTACATACTACATAGAATGGTGTCGGCAATATTCAAATCTTGTAGCGGGAAATTGAACCCGATATTCTTAAGCGATCAGCCGATAATATTACGCGGAGATGTGTGAAAATTACAAAGTTTGATAACACCTCCAAGATAGTATGCTTATTGGCTTACAATAAAGATAAAGATGGTTTTTAAGAAACGATATGTTACTTTCCCTTTTGGAAATAACATACGTATATACATACATACTTGTAAGTAACTCGTATGTACGAGTATTGTTATATAATTTTGAAGGAAATTTATAAAAAAATCGAGCAGTTAAATTAATGAAATAATTGAAGTAAAAGTTTATAAATGATTTAATGTTAAATTATACAAGTTAGCGAAAATAATGATTTTGGTAGTAAGTTGATTCATAATAAATATTGTGTATTTGCAAGTATAAAGTGCTACGTTGGTTTATCTTTGAAAATATCCCGAATAGATTAAATAAATATTCTTTTTCTAAAAAGTATCTTTTGTTATTTCAGAAAAGACCATCGAGATAGACGATTTTATGAATAATGCAACATCGACTGCATTTTGAACTGGCAAAGACTCGATCCTCTTGAATCGAGAACAAACTCGTAACTTTCCTCCACAAAAAACTATCTTTTGTAACTATTTAACTCACTCGAGTAGCCCCTTGGATGTTTTTTCTTTTTCCGCTGAATTTCCGAGGATCTGAGACGAGCTTGCTATACTAATTAGTTTGCAGGCAAGATTTTTAATTTAGTTATCTACTTACTTTGTTATTTAGGTATCAGTTTCTGTCTAATACAAAACAATAATCAACATGGGAATTAATGAAAAGATGAGAGAATAAGTTAACACATATTTTTCTAAGCGCTGAGTATGTAAGTAAGCCTTAGTCGTAGGTTCTACATTTTATAGGGTGGCTACATCTTATACAAGAATTGCATTATGTATTCCCTCCATCATTTTTCTGTTTTCAAAATAGTCGATATCTAACGAGTGTCTATTGTTTCATTCCGTTCCCGATGGTACAGACGATGTGGATTCTCTTGGCATTTGTCATGCTCACCGCGAAGGATAGCTTGCTCAAGTTGATGTTACTGCACATAAATTTATAGGAGTTCAAGAACAGTGAATTGGATATTACTTTAGATCAGTTGTTATTACGCAATGTTAGCGTTAAAAATAACCTTGCTGAATACAAAAGTACTATAAAATAGGATGCTAGTTTAATTGCAAAAGGTATACGTTTTTGATGAATATTTTCATTGAACAAAGCGTTGAATTTATGTAGTTTACTTACCACTATGTCCTGATTTATATTAAATTTATTAATAAAAATCTCTTTCGTAAGCTCTATCAAACTAACAAAGGTTTTGTTACAGGAGTGCTTGAGAGTTCATACTCATTATTAGCTTGGCTCGCGATGTCTAGAGAATTTAAAGTTCATAAGTTTATTTCCACAGGCGGCTAGCATGGCATCCGCTGCCAGCGAAGGACGAAAGATCTTACAGAGCCAAGAGATCAGTAGTCGGACGATAAACCACCCTATGGCTTTGAGAAAAAGGCTCAAACCTCCTCGCACGCCCCGCCCCGCTCGCAGACTCCCCCAGGTATAAATCTTGACACAATAATATTTTTGCTCTCACATCTGTGCCACCAATATGGAAAGCCTTGCTACACTGAAATTTGTCAACAGTTTATTTACAATTTCATGACCTGTTATAATACAATTCGTTGTTATTTACTACCATAATCTCTGTTAAGTTTATTTGTGGATCATGAAGTCATGTTACTTTTACAATTGTTTTGTAAGTTGTAAATGTTATTCGTATTTTTCCCGGTATAGATTCTATAATCGTACTTTTATATTAAAACAGACGAGACTTTTTAACCATGTATTTACCGGTTTTTTAATCCATAATAACGTGGCTTTCATTCTTGTGTAGGCATTAATAGTCGGCGTAAGAAAATGTGGGACTCGAGCTCTTCTCGAAATGCTGTATCTGCATCCGATGGTGCAGAAGGCTTCTGGAGAAGTTCACTTCTTCGACCGAGACGAAAATTACGCCCTGGGCTTGGAGTGGTACCGGAGTAAAATGCCACTTTCATTTAAAGGACAAATTACAATTGAGAAGAGCCCCAGTTATTTCGTTACTCCTGAGGTAAGTCCGATACTACAATTTATATCATAAATTTAAAATAACTGCGTAGCAAATAATGCCAAAATTTTAATTAAATTCGTTCGCATTGTGAAGTGACATAGGCTATATAATTTTTGGGACGTAACGGCCCCACCATTCTCTATTTGTCTATCAATGCTAACTAGTTTTAGTGATGCTGTGGTTAAATGGAGTACCAGGCGAACATAGCTTTGATAGAGGTTCATTCCTAGGTACCGGAGCGTGTTCGTGCGATGAACTCCTCAGTGCGACTGCTTCTGATAGTACGGGAGCCGGTGACGCGAGCTATATCAGACTACACTCAGCTGCGCAGCCGAGCGACCCCGTCCGCGCCGGCTATAGGCCAGACTGGTCACCCGCCGCCAGACGCCGCCAAGCCTTTCGAACACCTCGCTATATCTCCTGATGGATCTATTAACATAGCTTACAGGTGAACACTTACTACTGACTTAGTAGAAGACTGCTGTTGAAATGGGAACATAACTATGTCAAATAACAAAGTAGAGTCAAGAGTCTGTTAACATTCCGTAAGACGTGTGTAAAGTTGACGTTATTTTCATGTAAGATATAGTTTCATTAACATATAGTTAATATACATACGCCTTTAATAAACCCAGTTTTCGAAAGTGACACTTTTAACAACCAAATTACCATTGAATGGTTCGTGAGTGTCTGAATTTGCCACTTAACGTACGTAGTTTATTCGATTTCGCTCGACTTGTTTCAATAACGTTATTTTATTACAAAATACGAAATCCTGTTGTTTTTTAAATCCAGTGAAAGTGTGATTATAACAAAGGAAAAGTATAACAAAATATACTTTGTATCCAGGCCCATTGCTATATCGTTGTACCACGCGTATCTGCATCGCTGGCTGGAAGTGTTCCCGCGGGAACAAATCCTCGTGGTCAACGGGGATCAGCTCATCGAAGACCCCGTGCCGCAACTGCGACGAATTGAAAAATTTCTCGGACTGGAGCATAAAATAGGTAATATAACGCTACAAACATCATTGCGAACTTCCTTCTAGATTTTAAATTAGGCACGAGGACCCAACGGCCCATCAAACAAACTTTTATTGGTGTTTCGAAACAAACTTGCAACCCCAGAAGTAACAATAGGCTCTTACTCTGTTCACACAACGGCGAAATAATGTTTTCATTTAAAGATAAATTCGACTCTCTCGAATTAAATAACAAACATACTATCAAGTCGAGAAGAACAACAATTATTCTGGATAACACTTAACCTAATTACACTCCTTGTCCCTCAGGAAGGAAAAACTTCTACTTCAACGAAACAAAAGGTTTCTACTGTCTTCGGAACGACACCACGGATAAATGTCTTCGCGAGACAAAGGGTCGGAAGCACCCTCGAGTGGATCCTGCCGTCGTCACCAAACTGCGTAAGTTCTTCATACAACACAACCAAAGGTTTTACGAACTCGTCGGTGAAGACCTCGGTTGGCCTGAAGACTAAATCGTCTCTTGAAATCCAATTACACTAATACTACAAGAGACTGAATTCTTTTGGCGTACTACTCGTATTACGAATCAGTATGCCAAGAGAATTTTTTTTGTCGTATTAGTATTATTGGCCTGTAATAAACTAATACGTCAAAAGATCTCTTGGCGTATTATGTAATGGCGTTCAGTGACGAAATATACTACTATCCGTCGACATACGATTTGCACCATATTGTTGTGATTCAACATATCAATGTATCTACATACATATCTCAATACATATCACTAGCTTTTAAGGTTTTTTAAAAAAATGTTTATGTATACATCTAGCTATCTAGGATAAGGCACCTGAGAAAAAGATTTGATTATTTATTTAGGTATTAACATTAATTAAATTCTATCTTAGAAGTGTTGAGTGATGACTCGGTATTATTAACGTTTTAAGCTACTTATTATATTTTAGTGATGTTTGTTCGTTTCAATTTTATTGTCGTTGATAATGTTGCTTTGAAAGTCCACGGGCAGTGTTTACGAAAGGGAACAAAAACAATTATAGACGTCGGGTGGTAATTTAGTTTATAGTAATTTTTTTACGTGTTTTATACAGTCTACTTATATAAAATAAACTACAGGCACCTATCATGAACTGATTTAATGAACCGACCCACTGTAACCCTGAGCAATATATTTTTTATATATAAGTATCGTGTGCAACCTTATACAAAGTTGGTTAGGTATACAGTAAATTTACCTATTTGTAATTTGGTTTTTATATTAATTATTTTATAGTGGTAAGCTACATTAATGAAAGTAATTTAATTCGATGAATGAATGTTGTATGTATGTACATTTTTCGCTTTCCCTCTATAGATGTTGTCAGTCCGTGCAGTGCCGTGTCTCATTGTTTTTATGTTAGTGGATGTGATTTTCCAATATCTTAGATAAAATATCTTATTGTCAAAATTTTAAAGTGGTGTTTGAAATTTAAACGTTCGTAGCTGTAATGTTGTTGATGACTTCTTTAGATGATTATGAATTAGACTATTTCAAACTGAATCTGTGTGTCTATGATATCCATATCTGCTATTTCTCGATCTTTCTAATCTTATCGATGTGTGATTCTGGCTGTAGCATTCATTGTACCTACACGCTGATTTTACTTTCGAGTTAATGAATATCGACAAACTTTCGACGCGGGTTTTAGAAGTATTTCTATTTAAGTGTAACGTCCAAGACTGAAGAGTTAGTTGAATAAGTCTAAGTAATACCTATTTAGCATAAAATGTCCATAGGTAATACGCGAGACGACGATGAGAACTTGAAACTCACTGAAGTTAGTATCGTAAGACCGATGGTACTTTGACACTCGGTAATTGATAATTTGGTTGTAGAAAATTTGCTTCTAAATCCAAATTTCAAAATCAACGAATATTTATATGTTTTGTAATTCCAAATTTAAAACGATATACATAATTAAGCACATGCACGAGAAGTTACGATAATGTACTATTGTGATTAAAATCTACAAATTAAGTGATAGATCGTACCTTACTTTCCTAACTATGAATTCAGCGTACTCGCTATTTTTGTGACTACACTTTTACTGAAGTTACTTTGTTAAAAAATATGCCACTTTACAACAATAATATTATGTAATATTTTTTCATTCTAGTATTCTGCGTTATTTTTGTGTATTAATAATGAATTTATTGAATCGAAATTCAGCATAAAATTTAATTTAAATTGGGATATCTCCGAAACATCCTTTTCCGAGGCGAACTTGCTACAATGAGGGAAGGTGAGCGTTGATAAACATGACATATATTAATTAAAACGTCAATCAAATTGTAATATATAGACATTGCTTTGATATACAGCCTTGATTCTCGAACGGTATATTGAAGAAACATGTCAAAACTTTACTATTAATTTTCCTTAAATTAAATACTTTGCGTAATGTGACATAAGCCTTTTGAGTTACGTTATGTCGTAGGAAATTACAAAAAACGTTCACTGAAAAAAAGTTACTTAGTATTTTACTCGTAGGAAAACAAAAATATTTCTCGTTTTACAGATAGGGTCACTATCAACCATGATATGGAATTGTCAAAAGAAAATGTTATGTTATATACTAAGGTAATTGGAGATGTTGTTAATGCAACTAAATATGACATGAGTAAGTATTTCTGTTAAGCCTCAATTCCACTACATTTTAATCTTGACCGTTTATCAAATAAATTCAGAGGCACTGAATTTGAGATTATGAGTTGGTATTTTACTGGCAGCGTCGCTGATCGGCTTAAGAATTATCGGGGCTTTTCTGTGACCCGCGAACTTGTAGAAAGGATAAGCAGAATAAGGTTTATGAGATACCTTTATATCTTTTACTATTATCGATATAAAAGCGATTTCGCTTTTAGGTTTATTCAAGACGGTAGTTCTTAAGATTTATTACGGCCGTATTACCGGATTACGTACAACGACCAATGCTACATAATTATCGTAATCCGTAAAAGTCCGTTTTTTCCATGAACCATCTTATTTTAATGTATTTTAGTCCAAAATGGTAAAATCATGTTAAATTTAACGAAAATGTTAGGCTCATCTTAAAATACGCACTACCTTAAAACGATATTTTATTAGCCATTCTTAAGTAATAAAGTACCAAAGGCATTCAGAAAGCCATATTTCGAATGATTTCCGGTTCCCACAGCCCGCCAAAACAAGGTTGTGATTTAAGTAAAAAAACAACTGAAGTATCTCTACCACGAAAGCTTTACAGGCATACACTTCTATGAACACTTATGGCAACAGCCACCGTGAGATGCAAATATCTTCGGGCGCAGAGGCACGTGACGCGAGCAGTTTGCTGACACGGGGTGAATACTAAGCCACAAGTCTGCATTCGGATAACTGAGCGAAGTGACTGCTACGAGTATATACTGTAAAGTCACTGTAAGCCGGTAGACGCGGTGGCCCTTATCGCTCACGTGATTTGAATGCCGACCGGAGTTTTATTCGACCAATATGACGAACCTTACTACAACTGCCGTTTGAATACAAAAACCGTTGTAAATGGTTTATTGTGGCCTTTGAATGGGTCTAATTTACATTGATTGTCGAAAATACTCTTATTATGGATCAGGCTGGCTCACAACATTTGTATTTTGCGATTTAGGTATTTATTTTTAAAAAGGAAAGTAAGTAGCAACGTGTCTATCAAGTAATTCGTTTACGTCTGCCGCGTTTAATAAAAAAAGTAGTTTTAAATGCTTAAATGCAGCGCAAATTACCAGTACACCAATTTATCAGTTTATGTTAAGTAGGTACGCATAAAAAGCGCATTGTGTTGAACCTGACTTATCTGAGGTGGATAAATTTTAATGTCGATTATTCATTAAAAGCGTATTTATTCGGTTTAACGCTTGTCAACTGTCGCCGGCCGTCCATCTTGGCTACAAAGCGTTCAACGAAGCGGCATAAGCCATACAATGTAATAATTACGTTTCGTGAAAAATATTTTCGCTGTACACGCTCTTCGAGTTTAGGCTTTAATATTAAAGCCACAAACCCTTTAAATTATATCATAAACTGAATTAATTAGCTCAAACAACAATGCATACAAAATAAATACGTCATAAATAGCCAAACTCTATTCTGTAATCGATGAAAAATAGACAATTAAAATTCACACGGCGAATTAATTACTAAACATTGATGCCACCGAGAATCCCGAGCCCTAGTTGAGCGACATAATTAAATCCTCCGAATATTAAACATGAACCCAGCCATTGTTTGTTGAAAGGTTGGGATTTGTGATCAAATAAAACCTGGGGTTTAATCTGCACATGATTCTATTGAATGTCTCTGCTCGTGCGAGCGCCATGTGAGCCGTTATAATACAGAAGATTTCTTTTTCCATGTTTTTACTGAGGTTGCTTCATGCGGAGTGATGTTTTGAATTGAAACAATTGCGGCTTACGAACTTCCATTGCGCGAAAAGTAACGAGGCTCGTAGGGGACTTGTTTGATTCAAAGCGTATAACGAGTACCAATTTTTTTGGTTTACGATTTTTTTAACAGTTCTGTATATCTTTAAACTAAGCAATTTACTGCCAATTTCCGTTTTATTGGTATCACTTTTGATATGAATTATTTATGTGACACAAATAATTATAATGAAGTGTCAATCACACGCAGGCTTCAAGGCTCCATTCCATTGATTAAGATTAATCAATTATGAGCTTTTTAAAATCTAACTTTATGAATCTATTCTGGAAGTACGTATTTCTATAATTTTTAAATGTCTATTTATGTAAATACACATATATTTTGCATTTTCTTTTACTAAAAATACTAAATCTCACTCACCTGAATGGCTTCATTGATATTTTCTTGTTTCGTGTGTATAAAACAAGCTACGCTACGCTATCGTAACGATGTAAGTCAATCGCTAATTGTTTTTAATGCAACAAGTCTTTATTTTTATCGTGATATATATACTCACAGGACAAACGAACAATGACGTTTGGTTAAATAGGAGATGCTGAGGTCTTTGTTGCATATTTTCAAGACGCGTCTTAACAAGGTTTTGTTTTACGTAAAGAATTGCGGAAGTTTTGCTTAGTTGAAGTTAAGATTTTTTATTGTCGTCATACAGGGCAATGTCCTGTTGATAGTAAGTTCGCTTGTGCTATGAATGAACTTGGTTTCCTTTTATTTCTTTTGATTTGTGTATGCACAGATTATTTTTTAAATTAATCACGCCATCTGTAATAAAAAATCGCTTGACGTTCGCTACGGAAAGGAAATAAAAAGGGAGGAAATCTCGTAAACTCTTTATAGAAATAAATTCATGCAAAAAGGGCATTACAGTATAAATCAACACAAAAGATACGCTTTTACGCTTGCTATTTGCAGCGAACTATTAACCATTCTGTGACCGCTCGTTTGCTTTACAAAGAGATTCTATTTTTCTTTACACTACCCTCTATTAAATAGGAACAGAGAATTGAGTTTTTCTAGAATTTCAGAACCAGATTTCGACAAGACTACTAAGTTTAAATACTAGATCTCAGAGTTTTAGTTTCCATTTTAAAATAATAATATAACCTAAGTATACATTTCTGCAATGAAGACGAATTCTACGACACCTGATATGTGATATCCAAATTTATGAAAATACATACGTATCCATAACATAATTATCTATATGCCTACGAGTACGTAAGCTTAAAAAAGCATTACTCTTCTTCCGGCGCATTCGGTAAAACATGTTTTTCTCTTAGAGTTCCTTGAGAAACGGAATCGATTCGCTCATGAACGCAATTTTTAATTCTAAGAACAAGCTCTATAATTGCTATTCATAAAAAAAAAAACAAAATATATGTCTTGTCTTTG
>DWOX01000156.1:0-12419 GCA_018251315.1 Nastra julia | reverse complement strand
AATGCTAGACTACAAATCCCTACTAATATTATAAATACTAACATTATAAATGCGAAAGTAATTCTGTCCTTCTGTCTGTCTGTCTGTTACACTTTCACGCCTAAGCCACTGAATCGATTTTGATGAAATTCAGTATGAAGATAGAGCTGAACTTGGGAAAGGACATAGGATACTTTTTATTGTGAAAAAAATGATAGCAGGGGTTGAAATAGGGGGTGAAAGTTTGTATGAAAATTCCTCATTGTCAAATATAAAATCATGTAAGATTGTTCAGTTGAATAGTCCAGACCTTGAGAATGACTATAGGCTACTCCTTAATAAGTGCAAAGTTTTAGTTCGTATTATGACTTATGTAGCCGATTAATATATTAAAGAAACGAAGATTATGAGAGAAGACATTTCTAAAACTATAAGGGGAGAGGAAAAACAGATAGCATCTAATAAAATATTTGTACACAAATATTTGTCATCACTGATTTACTGGGCCATGGGTTCTATGGCGGCAATGTAATTGACAGTCGGTTAAGCCCTTTGTTGATTGTTTAATTTATTTCCGCATAACGACGGTAGTTTGGTTTCCAGTTGACAGTTGTAAAACGATCTATATGACATTTGCAATCAATAGACAACGTAACAAAAAACTCGGATGTGTTATTGAATTCCTGTTTTTGGCATTTATGTTTGAAAATTTGTTGAGTGGTTATTTGACACGATTTTTCAAAATATCTCGTCTTATTTCAAAATCTATCCATCCCTTTATTTAAACATTCATCCATCGATTAAATCTATTACTTATGCTATTACTTAATAAAATAAAAGAAACAATTAATGATATAGGACGTAGCAAAGGTAAAAATCCTGAGCTTCTAAAATTTTGTAATACAGCTACTCAAGTTAACTGGTTTCTATTGGATTTACTACGCACGTGTATGTATTATTCAACAAAAAAAACTCCTCACGATATCTCCGTAGCCAATCAACAAGGTCCAAACAGCAATCCAAGAAGTCTTTGGAGACTAACATCTGATTAGAGGCTGAAGTTCGGTCGAAATCAATTCAGACTTTTCGTAGTTGTTGAATTTCTTTTGCGTTTTGACTCAAAAAATTGAATACGTACAGTTTAAGAATTTTTCTCAGATAAATATTGATTATGATTAATATGATGATGATGATGATGATGATGATATCTATTGATGAAACTTTCGGAATGAGAGTTTCGCTTCATGTTACTCGTTTATAAAATAATCTTACTGTTGAAGAATCCTCCGCCTAGAATACTGAATGCTGGTGTCAAAGGCATTCTTTAGACGCAAAGTTTTTATGAGTTGAATATTTGATATGAAAAAGATTGTAATTCACGAATTTAATATTAATTTTATACGTGTCTCATTATAATTATTGCAGTAATTTGATAGAAAGTATTGTCATTGGAAATTATTACTTTTCCTGTAGATAAAAGCAAAATGTATAATAATATTAAAACAAATACAAAATAGTGAGTTCTTCAACAAATGTCATTAGTTACAGAACTTTTGTTAGTAGGGAGATTTAAATTTTAGAGGCAATTGGATCATGGTAAAGTCGACCTCCAAAACGATGTAAGTGAATGTAATGCACATACAAAGTACACTATATTCATAGATACAGCCTGGAATCCAAATATCGACATAAACATAACTCCACAGCGATTGTCAAATTCAATAGATATTAAATGCACTCAAGCAACAATTATTGTTTGAAATATTGATTCGATAGTTGTTAGATAGCCGCTGTGCAATATCTGTGTCGGCCATCGGTATTGTTTATATGTTAGTGTGGATTGGGTATTGTTTGAACGTTGTAACCGGTCGTTAGAAGAACAATGGGATAGTATGTCATCGGTTTCATTGATAGAAATATAGATATAAAACGGTAGCAGTTAAAATAGTAATTTATTACCCTATAATAGGTAATTGAATAATAATTCAAAGTTAGTCTTCCTTTATAAATTCAAGACGAACGAACGATTAAAAAATAAGATTGACTACTACTGAAAAAATAAAATGAACTACTAACAATAACTAACAAAACCAACTTATATTGATACTCCACACTCCTACAATCTTACTAAATACTTAATGAACACTGAAAGTATTCGAGGATTGTCACAGACATTATGGGTGGCTGTTGATGATGGTATTGCAAGTTTGATTGTTATTCTCATTGCATTAAAAAAATAAAGAATTATAGTAGGCTGAATATCGTTAAAAATCTTTTTGTAAATCGAAGCGGACAAAATACCTATGAAATAAAAGAAACAAGCAAAACCATACGAAAATAAATAAATTATGTTTTATTTTTTTTTTTAATTACGTAAGTCCTTTCAGCCAACTAACCGGTGTTAATAAAACTAGAATTATAATGAAGGAAAATTCATTTTGTATTTATTAAAAATAATAGTATCTTAACTCTCTATATCAGTAAAGTAATACGCAGCGGACGTAAAAGTTAAAACAGAGCGTTAACTTTGACAATTCTCATAGGAGTAATAAAAGCATAATACTTTTAAAAACGGGGCGAATTATAAACTCAATTGCAGAACTTTTAAGCTCCCTTATTGTAGGGCGAAGTAAAAACTGTTTTTCAAATTGTGGTAATAATAGGAAGTGCGAATGGTGTGTAATGTGGATAACAAATTGGTACGGTGTGCTTCAACATATTGCTGAAATATTTTAATAAACAAATTGCTTTGATCATCGACGTAATTGTGTTCACATATAGATACAGGAATAATTTAATTTAATCGTCTAAATAAATACCAAGAATTGAGGTAACTTTTGTACTTTTTGACAGGATTTTCTGAGGTAATAAAAATAAATTGCTAAATGATATTGCTACAATGATAGATAGTAACAATAAAACTGTAACTGGGTCAATTCAGCACAATCAATATATAATATTTTTAATTTTTGCGCGTGTAAGCCTTGTTATTCATAAAGTGACTAAAACTAGGATTCGTACGAATCAGGTTTATTGGCTGAAACCAAATCCGAAACCGCAACCAGATTTTTATCCGAAACTGGCCGAAACCGAAACCGAATTTCGGTAGAACAGTGTAATTTTTTTTTTATTGACAACTAGTCTCGTTCTTTGTTTATCACGCATAATCTACTGAATCGATTTAGATGTTTGGGTGGTGTATTGCTTAATACCTAACGCGGATCTTCTGTGCATTTTCCTGGAAAATGGATTTGTTCCCATGGGATAACAGATGAAAGATTTACCGAAGCTAGGCCCCTAGTGATAGATACGTTTATTATTCATCAATCTTTTTCCGTTTACCTGGAATATTATATCAGGTTACATACATACGTACGTATGTTACGTTACATTAGTGATCAAAGGTAATTAAGAAAGGGTAAGTAAGAAATTAGCGTTATAATTTGTAATGTCATAACGTTATCTTACTCGATCTTATGTAACGCAATCGCAACGTAACGTTACAGCCAATAACATAAAATTTAAAATTTAAAAAAAAACCCGATACAAAATGATTATCGTTCCCACTTGCACTCCCTACAACTTTTAAACGGATCGACCGATTTTCATGAGACATTTCTAAGGACACACTCACGTAAGTCACCTTTAATACGAAAAAATTTAATTGAAATCGCTTCATCGTTCGGTAGGTACGATGTCACAGGCAGACATACATACAGACAAACACGTCAAACCTATGACGCTCCTCTTTTTCGTCGACGGTTAAAAATACTATCAGTCAAAAAACGCCTTTACGATCCAAATGTGATCCCATTTTCATCCGTTCCATTATTGATCGACAAAAACAAACAGAATTCCAAATGTTTCTATTCCCGCCCTAATTGCACCAAATCCATCCTGTTCCGAATCAGTGTCATTTGTTTGCGTTGAGTTGTACGGTGGCTCACGGGCTTAGAAGTTCGCTTTTCGAATCATTCAGCGCGTGCTTTTGTTGACTCTACGCTTGATTGCAATGTTTTTACCGATTGCGCCACAGGGGTAACGCCGTATTTACACGGAGTCGTGTCTTAACCCCCGTTCACACGGAGTCGTGTCTTAACCCCCGTTCACACGGAGTCGTGTCTAAGTCTGTCGGATCCGATTTTTTGTAGGTTCCGGGTCAGTGGTAGTAGTGTTTCAATGGTAGAGTTCACACGGACATCCGATTTTAAGATGATGATGATGAGAGATGCTCGTGTGAACTCTACCATTGAAACAGAGTTCACACGGACATCCGATTTTAAGATGCTACAATCGGATGCTCGTGTGAACTCTACCATTGAAACACTACTACCACTGACCCGGATAATACAAAAAATCGGATACGACAGACTTAGACACGACTCCGTGTGAACGTAGGGCATAATACCTGAATAAAGAGTATAAATAAAATCATTCATTCACTGAAACATTATCAAGTTATTGCCATAAAATGAATGAGTAAGCGAGATGTAAATGGTTAAAAGGATTCTTGTGACCACTTAAAAAATATACGTAATTGGAATTCTCCTTTGTTACAACAGTTAAAAAGGAGAGAGCAAACCAATGTAGCTCGCTCGATTGCGTCGATAATTATTATTATTCCTCTGGAGTTGCGGCGCAATACAGCGGTCAACGATTAATTTTCATAACAAAGAAATAACTGGAAAATGGCGAGAATTATGAAAGACTAGATTTATTAAGCAAGAAGATACACGGTGCAAGATTTTGTTTTGGCTATGAATTTGAAGGAAATAGGTAATTAACATCATAAATTAGTAAATGTATGTACCAAATTTATTATTTTAGATGAATAAAGAGATAGGCACACAAAAAAGGTCTTTAATCTAAGTGTTCCTACATTTTTCTTTGCATTGACATCATTGAATCACTTACAAAAAGTTAGTCAAAAAGGTAGCTAAGACCTATCAGCCAAAAGTCTAACAACAAACTTTTTAATGTCTCAAACATAAGAGGGATGGTACTGTTTTTCTGTGGTTCAAATTCGACCATTACTCATTAAGTCAAACAATAGATTTTTAGACTCTTAATAAAAATACGTACTGGGCGTGAAAATGTGAACATCAACTTTTAATGAACAGGGACTTTCGCCCGATAACTGTAATCTTTGTCTATTCATAAAACTTGTTACTTTAAGTTTTGATTAAAAACAAAAATGCACTTATTTGTAACACATATCCTAATAATTATAATAAATTTTACTTATTAAAATTTACGTCTAGGCCTAACTTCAAGACAGTTTAATCTCAAGTTCATTATATGGGACAAAACTTTAACCGGAACCGGATACGTCAGGATATTAAGACCAGAATCTCCGGCGTTCGTTTGTCGCGTCTATAAGCGTTTCTTGTTGCGGAAAACATGGTGAGAATTTTGCTAACATACCGGGTTAAAAATAATGAGCGGCAAAAGCCGAGAGAAACGGACTCCTATTATGTGAATAAGGTATAGGTTTTCGTCGACAGAGAGGTTTGTCTGTAGACCGGTGCAAAATAAAACAAACGAAGAGAGTGGAGAGAACGGAATGAGCCGAACAAAAAGTGAGAAAAAGAATAGTCTTTTTACTCGCCTCAAAGAGGATAATGTTTTTTGGACGTGTGTAGGTATGTATGTATGTATCTAATTTTTTTCTCATGCTCTAAAATTGAGAGTTCAGTCCCTGCTTTGTCGCGATTTACCTACTAAATGAAGTGCAAGCAACGATCAATCTATAATTTAGGTCAGTCATAGGTATTATTTATTTCTTCTTAGAAAAAAATAACTCACTTAACGATATTTAATACTTTACAATTTAGTCGAAATTAAAACAAAGCTAAGTCAAAAAGATAAGATTGTTATAATGACACAATAATTGAATAACAATCGATCTCATATTTAAAATCGCATTGGTTACTTTCTTGCAGAATTAAGCTTCAATACCATTTAACACGCTTGACTAGAGATGTAAAATGAATGCACAAAAATGAGTTTGCACCGTAATAAGTGTAATCAATGAGCGAGGGGGTGTTTACTGAATTTTATTTTATTGCCATTATGGTGAATCTATAATGAATCTTGTTACATGGCACGATTCAGTGCAAAATGAGAGATACAATTGTGAATCTTTGGCGGTCGATACTTCTGCTTCTACTGCCTGCCAAACATCAGATCGATAATTTTAAAAAGTACTTAGATAACAGTACATAGTATAAATCTTTTGTTCTTATTTTAACAAGTTTATACGACCCTCTCCAGAAGATTCAACGTCGCAAGAGCCCCTACATGACACCAGGCAGGTATTTAAAATGTGAAATATTTGCTTAACAACACTTCCTTTACGACAAGCCTAGAAGCTGCGTAGTAGGTACTCCACTCAACTATTCTTAGAGAAAATTCTTTGAAATTACTATCCTAGCGATGCAAAACTGTGCTTCTATTTCTGTCCGTCAGTTTCTGCTGTTTATATCATGGGTTCAGCATGCGGTTTCGAAATAAAATCAAAATAAAAAAAAATTGAATTACCCACGAAGAGTGAAAAAAGTGTAAGTATTCAAAAAATAATGAAATAGAAAGCCCTTAATATTCTTTTCCAGTGCGCATTTTTATTTTTAGAGCCCACAACCTGTAGTACCAAGTACGTAGCTACATTAAATCTACAAAGAACATCCAACGTAAAGAATGACCCAGTTAACATTTTGTTAATTGTTATTGCAATAATTATACCTATAAATAACACAATTTCCAAGTACAAAAGACGACTAGATGCGGAAAGGTAACTTAACTAAGGTTTCTGACTTAATTTGATTAAAAAAGTTATCTTTTACTGACCCAGTGACTGTATATTTATCGCCAGGTATACCTATCTACTTATTATCATATCATGTATCTGCAATGACGTAATGTGAACAAAAAATGTGCAGGTACCTTTCTCAATCGCTGGGGCGATGTTCGTAGACTTTCTTTTGTTTTTCATAACTTGGCCATTTCTCATATTTTCCTTTGTAAAGCAAAATCAAAAGCTTTTACTTCAACTGGCGGAACATCAGTATTGTACGGAAAAATCAAATTTATAAAGCGACTAGGTTTCCATTTATTTTATAACTGCACAAAAAGTACGAATGGATTCAATTTAACATTTATTTCTCCATTTGAATTTCTGTTCCGTGATGTTTATTTTCAAAAAAGGTTGCGTAAATAAATCATCAAACTTTGACGTTTCGTGGTGTCAAGTATACGTATTTGCACATTTTGACATGTGCACATGCAAACACCAATTCATTTCTACCTAACGCCTAGTTTTATTTGGTTCGCTAGTACTATTGTACACACACACCAACTACTAGTTTATAATTTTTATACTTAAACGTTTGCAAATGCCGATAGGCTGGGAGGTTAGTCGCGAGCCCAGATGTCGAAAGTTCTTGTGCCAGTCGATGGCCTCCAACTTGCCGTATATGACATAATAAAATAAAGTAATCACATAACGTGATAATGTAAATACGAAAACGGTAAAAGTTATCCCACTGACAATTTTCCGACCGCACCCGCAGTTCTCAAATTCGTAGATCGTTCGCAAGTGAACAATGAACCCCGCCGCCGGACTGCTACACTTCACAGAAGGAAAAGAAACAAACATTTTCAAATTAACATATTCCAACAACTAAGCCTACTGGAACAACTACTTACAACAATAGCTACTATGTATATCACCGATGACAATGTCAAATTTGTTCGAAAACCTGCCGAAAACTGAATATCTAAGTATCTAATAATAAAAATGTTGGATAGAAAAGCGATACCTACTGAAGTATTACAACAGTTATTCGGTACCAATAGTTCTCTCCTTCGTCACATCAAGAAAATAGGGGAAAAGTTTAAAAAGACTCTTTGACGCTTTCTCTTTCCTTTGACGTTACCTAGGTATATCAAAATAAACCGTATCTCCCTGGTATCCCCTAATATAAATTACAAATACTGATCTATAAATTTAACATTAATTAATTAATTATGTTATGATATGATATTGATGAAATTGAAGCAGATACACGAGTAAAAAAATTATTTTTCCATTTCCAATAAATAATAAACCTTGTTTCAATGGCGCCTTGTGATTTCATCCTACGGGGATTTGTCACAGACCACGTGTACGCAGAGAGTACACAGCCTTGAAGAGTTACAGAATCGCGTACGTTGTGCAATTGCTTTAATAAGGTACGACGCAAATTTTAAGCAAAGTTCGTTTAGATACTGTAAATAGAGCTCGATATTGTATTGCATAAAGAGAATATCACTTCGAACATACAAAATTTAGTACTTACTAAGAAATAAAATGTATGGGTTTGTTTAGCGTAAAATTTATGAATATTTCTCGTTTGGTTTTTAAAAAGATATTAATGTAATTATTTTAATTAGGTAAAGTTGTTGAATAATTTCCTGTGAACACTTTACGATTACACCCGGTGTATTACAGGTATACCTATACCTAATTATTACGCTACTAGGATTTTAAGTATCGAAGCGATTTGGACGCCATTACAGTTTAGAATCAATAAACTCGTATCGTAAGAATCGGTTTACTTGGTATTTCCATTTTATGTGTACTTTGACGGCATATGCCAATTTGTACCTTTAAATTGTGACTACTCTAGTTCAACAACTTATAACACTGATCCTATCAATTCTAATCCAGGTAATGGTAGAATTTAAATCTCAAAACGGGTACTCCAGTAATTAATTAAGACAACTAAAATAATTGCTATTCGATATTATTACAGATATTACCATTTAAAGGACAATATTTTATTTTCTCCCATTCGTTTTCACTGGTTTTGCCAATGATATTTTATTTTCACTATCTATATTCTACTCCTATTTAATTTTTGTTTTACTTAATGTAAACGTCAGTATTTTTTTATTTTTCAAGTCTTAAAAACATTCGTAGCAAAAATAATTTCCTTCTCCGGCACTTTTGACAATATAATATAATTTATTTAAATCGGCGCGCCGCGCATTCGAGCAGGCTGCTTGTTCATCGTCAACATTTAAAGTACCTAAGTCAAATAATGTATTGAGTGAATCAGTTATTTAATTAATTAAAAATTAATCTTAAACGATTACATAAGGTTTATTACTTTAGTACATTTATCAGTTAAAGTTACAAAAATGCCTAGCACCTACCTGTTTTGACTGTGGAAGGTTTCTGTACTTTAAAGGCCTATACTTTAAAAGAACAATCCATAGGCCCCCAAAATAGAGAAATATCATCTGATAATACAATTTGATACGGTGTCTGCCTATCTAATTTTAATGTCGAAGCACCTAATAAAAATCAAAATACAGCTATTTTTATAAATCATTTATCGAGCATTGTCTTTTGAAACCTATTAATCTTTAATAAAACTGCTACTTTCAGTGTGTTCTTATATAATTGCCATTGCAATTAATGCTTGTAGATTAAAACTGTCTCTACCGAGTGTATAAAGATTTACGCAGAAGGAAAATTACTGGGATAACAGAATGCATGAGAATTATCGTAGTTTCACAGAGATCGTTGAACTTGTGTGCAACAGAGAAGGGTGCAAGACCTCTGAAGTAATGCATTTCTACAAACCTAGAACTTTAGAGGACTGTAGACTGATAATGCTCGAGCTGAAATTATATACAACTTTGAAAGAATATTTCACCGTATATTTAACAATAAAATTACAACATAAAAATTAATATCTTACTTTGCTATGTATGTATAAAATCATAATAATCGACTTTAAAATAATTAGAAAAAAAATAGGTATAATGTTTATTGCCAATAGGACCTGAGCTATGCAGTATTAAGTTGCCACTTTTTCTGTACTCATACTTGATGTACCTCACAGAACTGCATTAATTCCTAAAATATAGAACGAAATAGAAGTAATGCTACTAGGAGGACAGTAATACTAAGAGAATAATCTGTAAAATTTAATTTGTATTGCCCCAGTGGCTGAGAAATTATCCTGTGAATTACCTAGTCAATGGCGATTAGTAAAAAATGTGTTGGAATTTTCATACATCTAGCGTTATTCTTCTCTTGAAGATTGCCTTAAAATCAGTGTTGAAATTTGTATTTTTCGACACTGATAAGCTCCAAATCAGGATTTCTTAATTATATTTTAAAGAAGAAGTATTCATCAATATAAAGAAAATAACAAAATTATTTACTTTCTTTTACTTTACAAGTGAAGACAAGTATGTTACAATTCGAAATACTTCCTCGTTCGTTCCGTTGTCAAAAAAAAAAACATATTTTTGCTAATTAAATTTTGTTATTTGCACGGCAGTAATAAGCGAGATATCTTTCAACTTAATTGTGTAAGTTCATCTTGTGACAAATATCATTGAAGTAAGCAAATAAAGCCATAACTTTAAAATGCTGTATGTTGGTGTCCTTTTTTTTATAAGACGAATTCATATGAGCCAAGTTTTCGTAGAAGTTTTTTTGTCCTAGTTAACGTAACTACCACACAGCCCCGAAGACGTTGATACAATTTGACGTACCTATGTGCAAAAAATCTAAAAAACGAAGTAGATATAAGACATAGTTTTAGGTATTAAATTGACTTGTGAAATTGATACTAAGATAGATTGAATCTCCTCATCGTGGAGAAAATGCCTCAAGATTCTCTGAAATGTCTTTTGTGAAAGCAGTGGTACTAGGATCGTAGAACAGTATAGGAGATTGAATATTTCCATACTACAGGTCAATAAAGCCGAGGGAGTTGCTCCCCACACACGTGCACCGAAATGTTAAATAAAACATGTCAAGTTTCGGCGCGCCACAATAAAAATAGAGCATACCTACTGAAATATTGAACAGCAACACGCCCACTCGAATAAAACTAAAAAAGTATGGTTCAGGCTTCTATGAAGTGTTGGTGGTTCACCTATGCATTTTTAGACATGTAGGTAGGTATATGGTTAGTGTTATTAGATTTAGGTACGGAGTAAAAGGAATATTATGTTATTTTTAAAGAATCTCCTACCATTTTCCATACGTTAAATATAGCTAAAGAATATTAAAGTTTTTGTCCACAAATATTACTGTTAGTGGGTAATAAAATTCAAAAAAATAAAAATCAAAAAGAAAGCGGAGAAAAAAAAAACCTGTATAACTATATAAATTATTTTGACAAGTAAAATATTATTGGAAGTCCTGACGTACGAAGCTTTATAAACAAACATCATCCTCTACCGTGAAATCAGTTCACCAATTATAACTACAGGATTATGTACCTAATGTTAGTGTTAGACAACATCTTTCAAAAGGAAAAATTGCTATTATACTAATAACACGTCACTCTTAGATAAATATGATTGTGAGAATTGAATAATGCTCTTAGGTTCTTATAATAAACGATAAATATGAGAGAAATTGTATGTGAATTATTTTGTAATTATTGCTGTTTAAATTTTAGCAAGGGTTTACAAGGAATCAAACTTACTAATTTCATTGAAATTGTTGTGTCTAAACCAACTTGCTGGTCATCTTAACAAGCCTTCGCTTTACGCATCAGGACTCAAATATGTACCTATTTTTCTCGTAAAACATGTACAGAACAACGCCTTTACCAAGGATTATGTTGCTTTGTGAATGTATATTTAATATTTGAATTAAATGTAGGTACACTATTGGGTATTAAATTTGGCTTGGTGAACTTCTTCTCCATTAAACTTAAAATATGCCTCTTCTTAAACTGATGCGTGCGTGCATTTTAATATCACCACGCACAGCTGCAGGATACAGACCCCTACCCTTAATGGAAAGACCATAGATAGGGGTGGGACTCTGTGTTGCACCCCTATCTATGGTCTTGAAAACGGACAGCCGTTTTCCGCAAAATCGAAGACCGTGGGAATCCGCTCTTTACGGCGTATTATATTATTTGTAAAGCTTTAAACAAAAATACAGAAGCCTTAAGCCGTTAAAACAATATTTACGACAAGGCGTGACGAAATAACCATTATATCTCTATTATCCGATTCCGACAGAGTATAACCATAAAAATTGTAATAATATGTGTTCATTAATTTCATTAGTAATCACACATAGAACAAGACGTAGGTGGTTATCATGGCTAGTATAACTTAATAATTTATTTTATTGCCTTGTTTATAAGTAGCTACTCGATGTTATATTTTAACATTGTAAGAGGTTTTATTTACATACTTCATACTTTATTTTATATTTATTTTTATCTCATTGTCATGGCTGGAAAGACTTTGTAACTGTAAAATCTGTAAATGTTTCAGGATATATTTTTTTAAACTATCCAATGTAACCTTTTGTTTATGGTGTAAAAAATATGTAGTTTCACTGTAGCAGTACCGTCTTAAAGTCTTCATAAAAGTACTAGTACGTATTGAAATTCAAAACATGGTACATAAGG
>DWOX01000155.1:0-12425 GCA_018251315.1 Nastra julia | reverse complement strand
GTAAAATATTCTAAACACTTTTAAATATGCATAATTATTATCACTTGCATGTCAAATCTATAATTCATTATCTGGTCGAGTATATTATTATAAAAAGAATGTTGGAAAATCACATGACATATATTATTATCGTGAGAAAATTTAAGTAAATTAGATTAGTAATACATAAATAAATTTATTTTAAATGTAACATCTGCTATAGGTAGATATCTCTAATTAGTGAATGCAGCAATTTTAGAGCTGTTATATAGTTGGTAAAAACTTGTTTTACAATTCCTTATTTAGTTATCCTATTCAAACCTTTATGAACTACATAGTTTATTTTACTTATTAATATATTTCATTCAGGAGTTACTTTGCAGGTGGTGACTCAAAAACGCCTAAAATTCCCCATCTCCCCTGTCTTTGACATCGCCTAAATCAAAAACCAATCATCAATTTTCCAGGATTCAGTGGTAGATTTGGTCATCGGTCTCGGTGTACCAGCGTCGAAGCTGGTCATCAGTCTTCCCGCTACAGCGCGCCAGTTCGTTCTGGAGAACGAGACCCTCAGCACTCCTGGCAGTCCGACTACTGAAGATGAGCCCAAGGAGATCGACCAGGGCGAGCTGTGCAGACTGCTCAGGAAGGGAAGATGGACCTTGGAGAGAGATCAGGATTTGTCCGCGCCTTATGCTTTCAAGTGAGTAGTCTCATTTAATAAAAATGCTCATATATCTATTTAATCGTCATCAGGAGCAACATCATTTAAGGCTGCTAATACAGGTTGCAAATGACCTCAAAATATTATTTAGATGTGTTAATTGACATGGAAGGTAAAATGATGTTATATGTACCTACTTAATCCCTACGACATGAACGTTATTTTCATCCATTAATTTACCATTAGTTCGATTAACTTTCTAGTTAATATTGAAATATTGTATTTCCTTCCGTAGGGACAAAACTTGGATCTCTTTCGAAGATGCGTCGTCAGTGGATGTTAAGGGCAAATACGCACGTGTTCGAGGCCTCGCTGGTCTTGCGCTGCATAATGCCGACCGCGATGCGGAAACGCCATGTGGACCAACTCTCAAGGCCTCTCTCAATAAGGTCCTCAACCAGCAGAGCAGGGCTCCGAGAGCTGCTGTACTCAGGTAAGGCCACGCTGTTAATAGCGCTGCAGACTTAGTCTAGCATGTAATTTGTTTGTATCGTCTACCTTTCTTGACGTGAGAAGCATAAGGGCCTATGTTACAAATCACCGGTGTAGAGAAGAACCAAACAAAATACCACATAGGCCCTTATGCTTCTCAGGTATAGATTTTAGGAATCCGCATATTCAATGCCGACTGTGCAACATGGGTCGTTCCTTAGCTCCTAGGGAATTTTAGAAGAAATTCCACTTCAATGGTGATGCTCCTTCGTTGCAGATTAATGCAGGTCCCCGAACTAGGCTTCACGACTAACAATATTATTGTTGTCAATTTCCAGATCTCTGGAAAACGAGATTCTGGCAGCTCCGATCCATGCTCGTGCGCTGGACGCGCTGCAGGTGTCTCCATACAGGATAACGCAGGTCGTTGACTCCGACGGCGTCATACATTCCATTCGAGAGGTAAGTTATTTTTTACTGTGTTAATTGAACATTACTTCTTTCAAACATAATTTTAGAACAGAGCGCGGGAGTGATACTCTGCTTTCTCTAATTCCAAGTATATCGTTGGCTAAGTAAGAAGAAGCATACTTGGTACTTTTCCTGTGAACCTCATCAGAACTCACGATTTTTTCACCTGAACAAGTTTAGATCAAACGTGGTTGGTTGTAGTACAAGTATATAAATAGAAGGATCTTTAATTTACAAACTTATTTTCCAGGACACGAGAACCGAGTTCTCCTGCTCCCGTCAAGGTTACTTCGTACATCCGCGATCCTGTGCACGATTCTACCGCTGTGTGAAGTTCGATCAGCTTTCGCCCGATTATACTGTAAGTTCTTTTTGTGTCAAATAGGTAACATTTTTTCAGTACTTGTAAATAAGAATTAAGGCTTGACTAAGATAAAAATTCCTATAAGAACACTAATATTAGACACGGACTTTTCGTGATATCCCGGATGTTCTAGGACACTAACGATTGCTTACCATTTCATCGCTACGCATTTGTTGGCTATTAATTTTTTAATAAAATCCATGAAAATGCTACTTTCGTTCTTTTAATTGAGTTCTTTTTCCCAGGTATTCGAATTCGACTGTCCTGCTGGCTTAGCGTTCGACTCGCGTTACGAAGTGTGTGTATGGCCTGGCAGCCTACCGCACTCGCAGGCCTGTCCCGGCTCTTCCGAGATCGCTCCCGTGCCCCGCACAAGGTTCTTGTGTCCTGAACACGAAGGTACGTGTTACCCTTGTTGTAACGTTGTTAAGGTACGTTTAATTGTGAGACATAATCACAAGATGATCGAACCTCTGAGTTGCAACTCTCGAGGTGAAAATGTCGAGGTTGTAGTTCCTGGTAATTTTGGGGCATCTCTTCAGCGTCCACATCATAATATGAAATTGACAAAATCTATCGAGTCTGGCGATAAAATTCCTATTTCCTTCTATATAGGTAATATCACTTTTGTTCTATTTAGGCTACTACGCAGACCCAGAGAATTGCCGTTGGTTCTTCGCTTGTCTCGACCATGGCACGGCTCCGTTGACAGCTTATGAGTTCCGTTGCCCCTTCGGTCTCGGATTCGACGCCGCGAGACTGAAATGTGACTGGCCCTGGTTGGTGCCCGCGTGCGGCAACATCGCCAGATACGAAGCCGAAGCTCATGGTTTCTCCGCTGCTATTCTTACTGGTAAGATTGAAAATAGTCTACTTATTGCAATATAACTACGAATAAAATCATCGAAACTCGTCTACCATGCCATGTTTCTGTTACAGGTGCAGCTGGTTTCCGAGGTCAAACAGCCGATTCCGTAAACATCGCTGCTCACCAGAGCTTAGTTTCCGGCGCTTCACTGGACAACCTGGTCGGAATTCAAAATGGATTCCTCACTGACGCTGACGCTTTAGATGCTAACTTCATAGCTTCTCAAGAATACAGCCCCGAGGCTTCCGGACAGATATTCAGAACCGAAACTACGGCTCCAGGCTTTTCAACAAGCGGAGTCACTTACAGCGTTGAAGCTGATTCTTCTAATATTAACCCCGGCTTTGTTCAAGCCACGAAATACAACGACAACCAATACACTAGTGGATCCTTAATATTAGACGATTACAGACTACCAGCTGGATCTTCTATCTCTAATAGCATTGCAAGCGCGAATTTACAGAACAAACAATCCAACACTGCTACAAGTGCATCATACCCAAAAACTACTTCAGGACGAAGATACCAGACTGGTCAATACGTCAAAGATAATTCGGGCCGTTACGTTCACAACCCGGCTGGAGATCGTGCATTACCTTACAAGCATGTTGACTCAATAGTCAAACCCTACGTTCATGTTGCTGATAAAAATAAATACAGTGGTTTCTACGACGTTGGAAAATATGCTGGATCTAGCAGCAGTAATTCTCAATCTTTTGGATATTACTATCCTAAACCTAGCAAGCCTTTCGAAGATGGTTTTGCCTTTGGGGAAGGATTTACGGGTAGTGGCGCTTCTGGATCTTATGTAGACGCTTCCAATGGCGGTTCCCAATCTGGATTTTCTATCTCCATGAACCACGGGAATACCGGCGGCAGCCTTTATACACTCGAAGGTATCGTTGGAGGAGATTCTGGAAGCAATGTACAACAGTACAACAGTTATAACAACGCAAATGTAGGCACCTACGTGTCCGATTCTAAGGCTTACACTGGTGGTTCACATACACTGACCGCTGGCGCAATTAACGTTGGTTTGGTAGGAAAAACATCCCTCGTTGATTTCGATTATTCTGATCAAGGAAATTACCAAAGTGGTCATGAAGTAGTACACGATAATGTAGGCCCGGCCCAAGTAAACTATGTCTCGCAACCTGCAGTTTCCGTAAGTCACGCTGGCTCAGATAGTCACAACCTAGATGGTTATAGTTACGTTACTAATCCAACATCATCCGGCGTGCCAACGACTGCTGCACCTTTTGCTGTAACTACGTCATTACCCGCTGTTACTACATATAGAACTACTTATGTTCCTGTTGAGCCTAAAACAAGTGTCAAACAAGTATTTGGCTTTACTCAACCAGCCGTTACGTATGTGCAACCTGCAGTTGTTTCTGTAAAGCAGCAATATGTTACTCCTAGAGTTGAGATCACTGATCATAGTCAAGGATCTACTTATCAGATAGGAAGTAGGGATTATACAGCAACCGCTTATGATACGGAAACTACTCACGACACGCAATCGACAGGATATCATTATACTCGACCGAGTTACAGATTCGAAGAAGGTATTTCGTATTCAACACCGGCGCCACCTATTTCAGTCTCGACTTACAAACCCCGTGGTTTCAGTCATAGCCAACAGACACAACACAGTGTGGTATCAGGAGGTTACGAATACTCTAATCCAACACCTGTTACAGAAGTGCCATTTAGAAAAGTCGTAGCTTATACTACAGGGCCACCAATTTCAACATACGCCCAACCTACAGTGTCAACTTACACGCCTCAATCTTTCAGTCATCAAACATTGCACAAAGTAGAGTCAAGCAATGTTTATACCCCTTCTGTTGAAGTAAGTGTTTCTGGTCAAGAAGCAGTAAACACTGGGTTTACTTACGAACAGCCGCAAACTGTTATTCAATACTCCACTGTGAGACCTGCTGTTGTTCAATCAGCAGTTACATACAGCAGCAGTACTCCTCAACCTGAAGTCTATAGTCACCAAACTTTGCACAAAGTGGATACTAGTAAAATAACGACTTACTCACAAGACGATTCAACTGGTTATGAATATAATCAACCAAAAATACAATTACAGGAAACCCCGAGTTCTGGTTATCAGTACTCAACTCCTGCGCCAGCTGTAACTTCCACATATAGAACTCCTAGCTACAGCCATGAAACTATACACAAAGTTGAAACACAAAAAATATTCCCTTCAACGACACCCGTAACTATTTACGAAAATCCTATTTTGAAATATACTCAGAAGGTAACTCCAGTTACTTACGTTAGCCCTGCGCAGTCTTTCAGTCAACAAACGATACATCAGACCGCTATTAGTCAAGGAGAAGAAATTGGCTCAACTGGTTATGAATATTCGAAACCAAGTGTCACTTACCAAAGGCCTACAGTAATTCAATACACAACTCCTCTTCCCGCCGTATCTGTTCAACCTGCTGTGTCTACTTACGAGCCACAAACATATAGCCAACAAACAATTCACAAAGTTGACGCTAGCCGTATAAGCACTTACAGCCAAGGTGGTGAATCTGGATATGATTATTCGCAGCCTGCTGTTAAATTTTCCGAAGCTTCAGTAGTTGAAACATCAAGTCCAACACCAGTAGTGTCTACTTACACGCCTCATGCCTTTAGACAACAGACATTGCATAGAGTGAATACTCAGAAGTATATCCCTGTATCGACCACCGCCCTTCCGGCAGTTGTGTCATACAAGCAGCCTGACGTTACAGTCTATGAGAATCCAATTATTAAGTATACTCAAAATGTGACTCCAGCTCCTATTGTAAGACCAACAGCTGCAATATTCACTCAAACAATTCAAGAAGGTTATACATACGACCAGCCAGAAATACAAAGAAACCACGAACCGTCAATCGCAACAACTTATTCCGATGCTAGTGCTGTATCTCATCAAGTTTTCCATCAGACTCACGACAGAAGCCAATCGGATGCAGGCAAGAATGTAGTGTTCGTATCAACCACTCCATCGACCCTTGTTTATGAAAAGCATTATACTGATTACGAATCTCCAAAAATAGTGGAGACTTACAAAGCTCCGGAGTACATCCCGCCCAAGAAGGAATATCAGCAGACATACTCTGTGTCTTCTCCCTCCACTCCAGTAGTATATCAAAGTTCAGTGGCCCATGAAACTCAAGAATACGATTACAAACCAACTTACACTAAACAGTACGAAATTCCTGCAAAGGTCGATTCCACTCATTTCTCATCATTCTCTCAATCACCGGAGATTCAAGTGGGTTACAAAGCTGAAGAATATTTACCCCCGGTATCGTCAACTGCCAGACCGGTGTCAACGACTTACAGGCCAAAATATTTAACTACCACAAGTAGGGAATACCTTCCGCCTACGTCTGAGCCTAAATATAGTGCGCCTGAATATTTGCCTCCATCTGAGAATACATATTTGCCTCCAGCACAGCCAACAAAAACACTAGAATACTTACCACCAGCTGAAAATACTTATGTGCCCCCAGCATCGCCTACAGAATCTTTAGAATACTTGCTGCCTGCTCGTAAAAATAATTATTTGCACTCATCTTCTCCAACTGAGTCTTTAGAGTACTTACCTTCCGTCAGTAAAACAACTGGATCTGGTGTAGTTAACTTTGAGAGCTTTGGATATGATAACAAAGCCGAAACACTTGGATACAACCCATACCAAGATAATACACAAACTTACATTGCTGAAACATCTTCAACAGCAGCGCCTCTTCAGAGGAAACAAAATATTGTTGTGGAAACAGCGAAATCTAATTTACTTGGTTTTGGAACAGTGGGACCCGATGCTGGATTAGTGTCTCCTGTAACTTATACTACAGCGTCACCAATTATATCTAGTACTGACTCTTACTTGCCACCGAAGACCGTAACATCTACTAACTCACCAGATGTTATTGAAATAACTTCTCCTGCATCTCGAAGGGCCAGACCTAAATATGGAAAACCGTTTGCTACAACTCAAGAACCTGTTTACTTCCAATCCACTGAAAAGTATCAAGCACCTGAATACTTGCCACCATCGGAGGAGCTTGACGAAACGATATATAAAAAGTATCAAGTTTTTAACACAGATGATAGTCTTATTTCAAGCACCGCAGCTCCTTTACAAAGAAAGCAAAATATAGTTGTAGAAACAGCCAGAGCCAATACCCTTGGCTTCGGATCTGTTGGATCTGATGCCGGCTTGGTTTCAACTGGTGCTTACTCGACATCGACACCCATTGAATCATACAGTTCCACCTATGCTCCAGTTAAACAAGGTTTAATAGAAGTATCTCCTGGTCGCTTATCGTCTCGTCGCAATAAGGTAGCAGTTGTAACGAAACTTAATGATTTCAATCCGCTTCTTGTAAGAAAGCTAGGTGCTGTTTGCAGTTGTCAATCACCTGTTCTTGTACTAAAGGGTAGAAGACCAAACACGCACGTTCAACAAGAATCGAGTGATTACACTGTTGACTATGATGATTCTGGCCGCGGAGACATAAGCGAAGGTATTTATGGTCAAAAGTCTACCCAATTCTCAGTTCCCAGCACCGTAGTTACCCCTACACCAGTCGTAACTTCTACTTTCAACCCTATCATCGTTCCGGATGATTCTTTCTATCAAGACTACTCAGAGGCTACCAACGATAACGTAGAAATCGTATCGAACGGTGAGACTTACGTCTCAAGCACTCCAGTTATTTCGACCACTCAGAAATCTATTCGAATCAGACCACGTGTAAAGGCTGTGACTCTAGCTCCTACTTATCAAACAGTGCTGCTTAACCAAGAAGTTACACCCACTGCGACTGCTGGAGTATCTGATGCTTCAGTTAAAATTGATTCACACTTATTTGATCGCTATGGTCCAGGCGGATGGAGAAGTAGAGATGAGACACTACAAGGATCTGTAGATTGTAAGCGTGCTGGATTGTTCCGTCACCCGAAACAGTGTAACAAATTCTACGCATGCAGATGGGACTGCTCAAAACAAAGATTTACACTCCATATATTTAACTGTCCTGTACAATTAAGTTTCGATCCTAACCTAGGTGCTTGCAACTGGCCAAGTCAAGGACCTGCTTGCCAAGGCGATACGCTTCTTACTAATACACTTTGATTAAGTTAAATAATAAACCGTTCAATGAATCTCGACGTGCCATCAAAATTGTGATAAACATAAGATGTGATCACGAAATGTCCTACGATCTATCAGGAATAATTAAGTTGATGATTTGAGTCTCTCTTTTAATTCTATAGGCTTATTTATTTGTTTGATTGTTGTAATGTTATTTTATAGTTATTTATTACACATGCTCTTTGTAAAGCTTATGTTCGCTAAGTATTTTGAGGTTTTGGCATTATTGATTGAACATTAGTTACCAGTGTCTAGTTCATATAGCATGTAATGTTTGTAAAATAGTGAAGTCATATTTTTGTACGTTTATAAATCATTGCGCTGTAATGTAAATATATCATTTTATTCATTAATTCAGTATTTCATTTATTAAAAATTCATTGAATTCTGCTTTAAATATTCAAATTTACTGGCTTTTCTACTGTAGCCAGAGTCGTAGTGTACTTAATTAAAATGGGCTCAACCTCTTCTACAAGAAATTCGGTGACTTGCTCCGGGGCTCTTCCAATAAAAGTAGAAGCATCCAAAATTTTGTCCAAATGAGTTAGAATAGGCTCGAAGTAGCTGTCATTTTTAACACGTTCAATAAGATCGTTGTCTTTTCCTTCTTGTTTAACCATAGCACCTGCTTCTTGGGAGAGAACACGAATCTTCTCGTGACAAACTTGCCGATCGCCTCCAGCTTGCACCATCGCCATTATTATATTTTCTGTTGCCATAAATGGCAGCTCTTGAGCAATATGGCGAGCAATTACTTTAGGATACACAACTAACCCTTGACAAACATTGAGGAGGGTGATTAAAGTTGCATCGGCAGTCAAAAAAGCTTCAGCCAAAGTAATACGACGATTGGCCGAATCATCCAGGGTACGTTCTAGCCATTGCACTGCATGAGTATTAGCAGCGTTGGCATATAAAGAAATTAAATGACGTGCAAGAGAGCAACAACGCTCAGATCGCATAGGATTACGTTTGTATGGCATAGCACTTGATCCAATCTGCGAGGCTTCAAAAGGTTCCTCAATTTCTTTTCTGGAGGCCAGAATGCGTATATCGGAACACATCTTATGTACCGTAGCACCCAATCCTGATAGTGCAGAAATAACTTCAAGGTCCACCTTCCTTGAATACGTTTGCCCAGTCACAAGGTAACGTTTGTCAAAACCAGCCAATTCTGCTACTCTTTTATCAAGCTCCTGTACTTTTTGACCATCTCCTTTGAAAAGCTGTAGGAATGATGCTTGGGTGCCAGTTGTGCCTTTAACTCCTCGGAAACGCAAATCGTCTCTTGCTCTAGATATGGCCCGTTCATCCATAAGCAGATCGCTGAGCCACAATGAGGCGCGTTTACCAACAGTTGTGAGTTGGGCCGGCTGAAGGTGAGTGAAGCCGAGAATAGGAAGCGACCTGAAATACGATTAATGGAAATTATAGTATGACCGCGTTCGTAAATCATATAATCTAAGTATATCTATTATTTATGTATTCATTATGATTGATGATACTTTGAATAAAAATCTCGAAGACCAAAAAGTTTTACCTGTATTATATTGTGTGAAATTAGTAAGTTAATGAAAAGTAATGTTCCAATATAACGGCCCAAAGTGCTTTTGCCTGATATTGTTGTTTATACTCAATTGAAACCTGGATCTGTATCTATAGCATGTTTACTATTAGGTGAAATCTTACTTGTACTCATCAGCAAATTTCCCCAGTCTACTGATAACAGCAGCTAGTCTTGGCAGTAATAGATCCAGTCCGCTTCTCAACACGATAAGATCAGTGTTGTCACCAACGTAGCAAGATGTTGCCCCAAGGTGGATGATCGGAGCAGCTTTAGGACACCTCTCAGCAAGGGTGTGTACATGCGCCATTACATCATGACGAACCTGAAAATTGGCAACGATTTTATTTCATTCATGAGTTATGAGACAAAGTAAAGAATATCTTACTTAGGAATAAGGATTGCTTAGGAATCCAGGCTCCTTTTAATTTGATCCAAGGGATTCAATTGTGAATGAATACATGTAGGATTTTTCTGATGAACGAAATTGACGATCACTGGATATGGTAATTAGATACGCAAAGTATTTTAAATCACTTCATAATTATTGTAATGGTTCAATTGTGTAATGGTTCAATTGTGTAATGGTTTAGTTCATATATCCATTCAGAATCAGAGTATAACGATGTTAATTTTTTGAAGTCATTCGGACTGATTTTCAATTAACACTCATTTGCACGTACGGAGATGAAGTAATCAGTTTCTGTAGTGACTTCATCATAATATTTTCAAATTAGCAGGTCTCCAATCCTTCAACAGCAAGATAAACAATGACATTGATGCTTCTCAATTTGGCAAAAGACCAGGAACTATGAATCATTGTATGTGTCATTTTAGGTACCTTTCTCTCGTGTTGGGCAGCAGAAGCGAAGTCAATATCATGTATTGCTTCTTCTAGCTCCGAGATCTGCTCATCAGTTATGTCCAAACCCAGCTCCTGGAATGACAAAAGTTTCGCATTTATAACACAGTTAAAAAGAGCCTTTCGAACGGTTACTGCAACTCGCCCTACTAAAGGTTATGTATGATACATAATTTATTGTTGACACTACGATTGTAGAATGCGTTGGCGTCTAAGAAATAAGCTGTAGATCAATTTGATGACTATTGGAGCGCTTCTAACACTAATATAGGATTGAGAAAATTTTCAACTGGACTTAATAAATATTTATCCCATGGCTATTAATGTGATATAAAAATGGATATTTGCTGAATATCAAGTTATGTATGCTAACTTTAACTCCAAACTAAATTCAGATTAATCTATTTTCCAAGAACTAAGTATTTTTATTGCAACTTATGTTCTTGTTCTTGTAATACTTTCACGTTGGATGTTATTGTTGAGGAAAGTAGTTTTAAGAACAGTTATAACCTTTATTAAAATATCATTATCATTACCATGGCCATTGTGATGTCAAATGTATGTTAAGTGTAAGTAGATGATATCTGCCATGTAGCTTTCTATTTCAAACAATACGTTAACGTTGACGCCCTCTTCACTCTGACTTCGTATTCTATTAAACCATTATTTCATCGGCCACAGTCAACATACTATTATTTTAATGTGAAACTACTTTGTTTGTTTTGTTTCTATTAGTTCAAACAGCAGAGATTTTAAAATTTAAAACACAAGAATTGTTCAACAGTAACCTCTCATAGATTTGGATTGTGAAATGAATCGGATAAGATACAACAGTTCTGATTTTTTTATATAATAAGACGGAGATTTTAACATAATTTATGAGGTATCCGTCTCCATTGAAAGAATGATAAGGCTATATAATTTTTAAATCCCTCCTTTCAATTTTAAGCAGTTGGACTTTTTTTAATTAGTTACTGCTAGTTACAGCTCACTACCATAATATAACTGAGCAGGGTTTTATAGCAGCACATAAAACATAGGTACTTAGACACACACGCTATTTCGAAATTAATTTATTGATGAACAAACTTTAAACGGTGACTCAGTTTACTATCGCAGTATGTGGTGAACATAAATGAAACCTACAGTGCAAATGCGCCAAAGTACAAATAATAATAAGGGAATATTAAAGTTCAAACCTAACCATGACCTAGGAAAGTTATAAATAAAAAAATGCCGTTATTTTGCGTACATTATGAATACATAGAACATCAATATCGGAGCTCTGAAACGATTACAATGACTGTCTTATTTCTAGCAGACGCTTCTAAAAATTACTTGAACTGACAAAACATCAAATATAGATACCAAATTAATCGAGAAATATGCCTACGTCTACTTATTTCAATAAATAGTTCAGCTAGAAGAAAAATAAGAATCTGATAAAGTATTCTTCGGAAATGTTAATGACTTTAAATTTAGATAACTATATATCATTCAATTTATGTTCGTAAGATTATGAATTCCATTTCCTTTTCCTTTCCGAATAATTGAATTGTTTGCAACTTAGTCACTGAATATAGTAGGATATAGTAATGATGCCCAAAGCCTAATTATTGGAATGCGATCTTTGACAACCGAAAATGATCGTTACACCTCCGACTTAAAATTCATTTTCGAATTCTAAAGGTGTGGTCAAAACATCCTACCTTGCAACTTGTCCTACTAATTCGCTGAAAGAGATAAGATTACAGCTTGAACCATGATGATAAAACCATAGGCACTGATAAAGAAAATCGTTCAGTGACGAGATACTCGTATACAAAACCGGTCATAAGACAAAAGATTTTTAGTGTAAGACGGTAAAAGATAAGATATAATTAGTGAAATCAGTGAAAATGGTGTCCGTGCAAACAATAGCCACTATTGTGGTCAAAGTGTTCAAAATTGTAAGTACCCATAAAACTAGAAAATTTTAGGGTAGGTAG